>BSXT01002810.1:0-15939 GCA_030267785.1 Phytophthora fragariaefolia | reverse complement strand
AGTCGTCGCACTCGAGAGGTCCATCGGTTCGGGACCTCCCGTCGGCTTCACTATCGGTCGTGTTATCGGCCGCGGGACGTCCGCATGTCGTTTAGCCTGTCGCAGGCTAAACGCTTCTTGCATGGCGAGCGTGATCGCTGCCTCGAGAGTACTTGGGTACTCTCGGAAGAGATAGGTCTTCACAGGTCCACATCTCAGGCCCTTCATGAACGTGACGACTTTTGTCGCCTCGTCTATCGGGTTGGTCACGATGTTCGAGACCAAGTACCGCGCTCTTTGAGCGTAAGCATGCACGTCATGCTTACCCTGTTGCAGATCGAGGAACTCTGCCCTCGATCTAAATTCATTTTGCGGGGGCTCAAACGCTTGTCTGAGCTCCTGCTTGAATACTTCGTACGTGCTAAACACATAGGATCAGTGAGTTGGTGTCCATACCCCCAACGCCTTGCTCGTCCGCCAAGACATGACATGGCGAACGCAACCTTCGACAGCGGGTCGACGATACGTCGAGCCGTAATGGCAGTGTCGACTTCGACAAGTCAACGGAGGAGAGGCTCGCCCTCTCTTCCAACGTAGCTGTTCACGTGGGATTTCAACGACTCCACGCGCGGTGTGGACGGGGTCGACACCGTAGCGCGAGCAGCGACCTCGCGCTACTCCTTCATGATGAACCCCAGAGCAACTCCATGTTGCTCTGTTGGCGATAGCGTACGCAACATCGTCGCTACCGCAGCCTCTCCAATGACTGTTGATAGTCGTTGGAGCGCCTCCCACTCTGGGTCCGCCAGGTGGGGACAGTCTTCGCGTGCAACATGCGTTGCAGCCGCGTTCGGGCTACCTGTGGACATGTTCGTGTCCACAGGCAGGTTCTCAGCCCCGCGTTCGTATTCCATACGTACGTGTTGGTGGTCGGTCGTTTGACGGACTACATAGTGCTACCAGGTGTAGTGGGCTTACTTAGCTCACTACTTTAGCTTACACGTGTGCGCGACGTGCAGGAGGAAGCATAGGTTTATTTATATTAGATTAAGTATACTTAATCTTGTAAGTATAGTTAACCTAAATAAAATAGTATTAATAACCCTTTTTGGTAAAAATGAGAACTGAATTTGAATGTTAACTTTGGCCTTGCCTCCTAAAACTGATATCTATAAAGGGAGGATCTACCAACGAGTGGTTGGCAGAATCTCTGTCCTAATGCATTCTCCTTACTGGCAGATATCTGTTGCTTTCTCCCAATAGTAGTGCTTCCTACTATGAATGGTGACCACACTGCATGTGGCCCTCTTGAATGTATCCATTGGTGCGTGTTGCACTAATGTGGAGGTTGCCCAAATGTGTAGCCCCGGTACAAAGCCAACACACATTCTGCACTGAATGTAAACCCTCCATTCCCTTGATCATTACTCCTCATCAGCCTCACTTTCTACCTCGGCCCTACGCTTGCTTACAAACCGTATCTTGTGCTGCAACTCCGCTGGAATCACCCTGCCGTTCTTCCAGCTCTGATGCCACATCTGGGCGCATGTCAGGGAGCTGCCGTGCTGCACTCGACGCGGCTTATTGCACAGAGTTACCCTTCCTTTCTTGGCCCGGGAGCACGAAGCGCAGAAGTGGATGGTATCGAAGCTACGGACCCCAGCCCCCGTGTACGCAAAGCATACATCGCAGAGCCACTGTCTACGCTTAGCGCCGTTCACTTGATCAGTCTTTTCCAAAGCGTGCGCAACATGAGGGAACGGCTCAGCGACGACATCGGCCATGTCGTCTCTTCCAGCAAAATCTTCACTTGTCTGGTTGATCAAATCCGTGTGAAGAGCTCGGAGGAAGGCCGCGTGCGCGGGCACAGGTTTTCCGCGACGTCGGATGGCGATCTTGTGGATGATAAACGCATTTACCATGGCTAGATCGACCAACCCAAGACAAATAGCCTCGTAATATTTTCGCATGGGAATAGCGCGCTGAATCGAGTAGCGTTGAAGGCGTAGCTGGTCGCGAACATCGACGCCTCCCATCGCCTCATGGTAGTCACGAACCAGCTGAGGGCATGGCACTACTGAGACGGAACCATCCGGCTCTCTGCGTGAAACCCGAGTTGACTGAGTCGAGCATCCAGTAGCGAGAAATGTACCGGCTTGTTATCCATCCAAGTCAGAGCCACGTACGCATGGGTGATGTTTCCACAGTGCTACTCTGTAGGTACGACGAGCCATCCGCTTTGGCCTACGTTTCTGCGAGAACTCGATGACAGTGCATCAGCCCTTACGATCCTTCCGAATAGTTCCGACGTGAGAGTTACCTATACTGAGTAGCTTGTGCAACAGCGCGATCGATGTGTAGAAGTTGTCTGTACAGATCAATCCTTGTGCTGGTTGTCCGCGAAGTACCTGCGCGAGGTTCTTCACCACCGCTCGCTGTACAATAGCTGAGTCCTCATCATTGGCTTTGCTGCAGTAAATATGCAGCCTGCAAGACAACACAATGCAGTTAGTGATATCCAGCAGATATCCGGAACATATCACGGATCCTTCATAATAAGTATAAACCGGATTAGCCATAACATCGCATTCCATACCTTGAGCAGTACGCGGTGTCCGCAAAGCACGTCAGGTAGAACTTGGCCCCCCATTGGTTTGGCTTCATCGGCATGGATTGCCGAATGGGGTTCCTTCGGTGCCTCATTGCTACCATGCCTTCGTCAAATGAAATGCGCGCGCGGAGTCGATAGCCGCGGAAGAAGGTTTTCTGCAGAGATTGGATGACAGGACGTATCTTGAACGCGCGGTCAACGCTGTCAACTTGCTTCTCGTTGTCGTTGAAGTGTAGATATCGCGCGATATCTTGAAAGCGGTTACGACTTAGAAACTGCCCAAATGTTCCCAGCGATAATGCCCCCTCCACCTTTGTGACCCAGTGTCGACTTAGCCTCTCGCGCCTAGGCTCGAGCGCATAGGCAACGAGAAGCCCGAAGAAGCGGACAATTTCGTGAGGTTGGATTGAAGTCTTCCGCTTCAACTTTGTTTTGTACTCATCTACCGACAGCACAATAGTAGACGGAACAAACACTCACCGCTGCCGACCCCGAGCTCGCATTGCCTGTGCGATCTCATCGATGCTGTCTTTGCGAAACTTGTCGGGCTCCTAGGCGATTTTTTGCCATAGTTCCTTGGGCAGGAAAAAGTAAAATATTGCAAGCGGACTACTCGCGCAGCTCGTGTGGGGCCTGACGGACCATCATAACGCGGCGCAGCATCACGAATAACTTGGTTAGAAGCAGGCTCGTGAACCACTTCCCACTCTTCTGCCTGGAGTCTGTCCAGGGCTTCGTCGGTCAGCCTAAACTCCAGAGGAACATCGCCAACCATGACGTGTACATCATCAGGTTGCCCACCACCAGACTGGTCTTCTTCCGGTGACAGAAGTTCACAATCCACGTTGTCACGTTGTCACTATCGCCTTCATCCAGCAGTATTCACTCTTCGTCACCATCACCCTCAGAATCGAGAGCGAGCAACCAATCATCGACACCAACATTGAGATCATCGGGGTCCGTAGCTTCAAAGAGTCTATCGCGCCTTACAGCGTCCAAGAAGTCTTCCGAATCAAACTCATCGAGTGCGACTTGGTCCGACCGAGTGCTGGGTAAGCTTGCGTCGCCACCAACAGCGCTGATCCGCCCCCTCCGGAACAGGCGATTCCGGAAAATCCATAGTACGCACTTGAATCACAGGAATAACTGATACAGTATTATCTGGAACAGATTCCGTGGTATCCGGAAGTATAGCAACTGTAATATCCGTAACAATGAATTGGTTCAGTATGAATAATAGTTCAAACCAGTAATATGAAATATCACTCGTACCTCTCTTTGAGCGCTTTGTTATTGAGTTGGATGCGGGGGCTTTCCGCTTTCCTGTCGCCACAGGACCTGGAACCGGCTTGAGAATAGCGGGCCTTGTCGCCTTAGCCGCCGGACGCGGTACCAGACGTGCAGTGGTCTTGGGAGGAGCTCTGTCCCTCGCCACCGATTCAGACGGCATCGTTGCGGCAAAGGATAAATCGGCCGATTGCACCGGCACTGCTGTCGTTGTGGCTGGCGGTCGTGGTGTCAGTCGGCGGCGACGAATAATGAAGCGCTGGTGACGACACGGCATCGGCTGACGTCTCCGAGGCATCGAGTGCCAATGTTGTCGCGGTGTCAGTTGCTGGTGTGGAGGCAGAAAGAGCTTTATGCCGGTTTGGGGTCGCATCATCGGATCAACCGCTCCAGTCGCAGCGGCTGCCTGCACAGGGGCTGTAGAATTGATGGGGTGGTCGAACGCAAGCCATCCTTGCCGGCGGCATTATTGCAGCAGACTTGCCTCCCCTGTACAGTTGAAAGCATGTTAGACATGACCAGACTATCCATATACAATATACGTACCAACGAAGAAATCAACTCCTTCCACTTCCTTCAGATCTCCTCCTGGCGGCAGGTACCGCTGGTCGTAGCTGAGTAAAGTCGCGTTATTGTACTTCCAGCCCTTCTTTACGAGCTCGCGTCACATTTGAGCGAAGGCCTTCTCAATCGCGAACATCTCCCAGTAGTGAATGTTCTTCTCGGCTGCTGATTCTAAAATGAAGGGCTGCTAGCAGCACTTAGTGTCTGGGTTTGAGTTCATGGTTTTACTTTTTTGTTCCTGTTGTTCACCTTGGTCATACAAGGCCAAAGTTTTCCGCAGTATACTCGGCTTACGTGCGGGAAGGTGACTAGTGAAGCAAAAAGCGTTAAACTAGTACAATCCTTCGGATAACTGACCGTTGGCGAAACGCGTGAGGCTAGTTAGCGTAATCGACTAGCGAAAAGCGTTAATGTCGATTATGCAAGCCTTTTACGGCTAGCAAAAAGCGTTAATGCCGCTAAGTCAGAGAATACATAGAGTAGAAGTTTATGCGAAAGCAGTAACCTTAACCAGGATACTGGAGCAGTATTCGAACTGAATGCTGAGGTAGCGAGTCTAGTCGGTCGATTGGGATCTTCTGACCACTTGCCCGGCAAAACTGGACCGTAAGTGCTACCGGATGTTAGACTTGAGTAGTAGAGAGCCGCAAGGGAAGATAGTTCGTGCGTCTGAAGCGTGTAGGTAGTTAGATGTAAATTGCAAAGTGATATTAGTTGGTTAAGGACCTGTGGCCGGCCGTCTGAGCAGTGTCCAAGGCGGTGCTAAAAGGAATGATTTTGATTGGTCAATCCACTTCAAGTTGAAGCGGATTGACGTGTGCTATACAAAAGTAAATATGCTCACAGAGATCATGCGCCACAGTGCATGTTCCCTTACCTGCCTCCTTGTCTTTGGGTAGTGGTGACTGTTGTAGTTTTGATATGCGGGCCATGACGTGCTCGTCACACGTCTAGGTCCTTACAACTAAGACGAACCTTGAGGCCAGCACGTGTCTGCTGCTACTGTTGCCAAGGTCTATTTGGCCGACGATGATGACGAGAGCATGGAGTACAACTTGCGCAATGCCACCATGGGTGTGAGCTCGTGCCTTCGGTGGCGGCGGCACAGGTACTTCAGGTGGGCTTTGCTTCGGTAACCATCCACGGCGCAGACGTTTTGCGTAGGTATTTCGACTGTGCCGCACGAACAGAGCTATCCATCTTGCCGCGAGAGCCATCACTGTCCGCGATATACAGGAGAAGATCGCCGCCGTCACGGAGGCCGACAGTGCGCACTATGTCCGTTGAGGACCAACACCAACCAGATCATGCGCCAGGACGATTTATGCCGTGCGCATGTGTTGCAAGAATGTTTCTCGATGCTGCTGTTGCCTAACGACAGGTCTTCGAACAACGTATTATTGTATTGATTTCCGAGATGCTGCAATGAGATAGGGACTGTATGATCTCATCAATATACAGCTATCCACCTCTTATGCGAGTCCCGGAACAGTACAAGCTATCTATTCCAGATTTTGAGGACGGTATATCCCAAACCGAGATACACCAAGGTAGCCGCTCAGAGTTAAAAAAAAAAACGGAGTGCTGTGCGAGATCGAACAGACCACCAATAGCAACTCACTTTGCAACTTACTCTCCCAGCCACAGCAACCACATCAGCGCCGTACAATCATGAACCTTTACGCTTCGCTCTACTCGCGCTTCTCATCACTGTCGCCAACCACCGCCACGTAGCTGAAGCTTCAACGCGCAAGACTCTGCTCGATTCCCCCAGTACCTTGGCCAAGTCTCTTGCTTCGTGGACCAAAACCTACCTGGCCCCAATTGAGATCCCCACTATCTTCAAAGAGACCGACTCTGCCTGGCCATGGGTGTGCCGCCGCTAGCGACCCTAATGCGCTCTACAAGTCTCTCGCCAGTTCGTTCAGCGTGACGAACTGCATCCCCACAATCGAAAACACCAACAACGATCTCAGCACAGAAAGAGGGATGTCGGCAACGGTTACCCAACCATCGGTTACAGTGACCAACGTCCTTACAGGGGACATGGACCTCAAGACAATAATTCAGAAACAAACTCACACGCTGAATAATCTCACTGCGGTTTGCTGAGATGAATTATTGTGCCTGACGCGGACGCCGAGTAAGGAAGCCGCGACAGAGGCGATACGCAAAGTAGGAGCCCAACCTGCAGATGACGGGTGAGAATCTGCGGGACCGGTCGTTGTAGTCGTTAGGAAGAACTAAGTGACAACAATGTACCTCAATTCAAAAACAAAAAAAAAGAGATGAATTATTGTGAACAAAATTTTCTGGAGTTCATTAATAATCCCAGTTATGCTTATTGTCTATTGGGCTAGACAATACCCCGGATCAGGAGGGATTAGACCATTACGGCGCACACCCAACGGCGCATGTGTTAGCATGAACCACCCCAAAGCTAGCAACCCCAGACCGATCTGTAAGCGCACGGCGAAGGGCATTTTGTTATTCATTAGTAATTCACTAAATGTATGTTCCCACCAAGTACAATGTCACGGGGTGAGGATGACGGTTGAGCCATCGGCGAACTTGGCTAGGGCTCAACACCTCCATAAGCGTCGAAAACTGGATGCCAAGACTTTTAGGTGCCGCTTTCTAGGCTACGAGGATGGAGTCAAGGGATAACGTGTGCTCAACGTACCATATGACACAATATTACATTAAACGGGGTCGAGTACTCTGGGAGCGGAGCGGTAAGAGAAGACTAAACGGTAGGCTAGTAAACGAGTAGAGTAGACGAAAGAAACACATGTACTTGTTATTTCAGTTCCATGTAGACGGTCTAGTCCAGACGATCTGAGTCCAAAAGCGCAAAATAAATTCTATCAGTCCTTTTCCAGTACGCGCACCCTTCTAACTTGAATCCCGGGCGCTCGCCTCCTTCTTCCGAGGCAGCACACCCCTTCTCCTGACTCCCGTCCTGTAACGCGACAACCTGCCATACCTAGAGCCTTCCTCAGCAGGCGCGCCTCACACCAACCGTCTTCATTGTCTCAGGCTCACCACCCTCGGTTGCCGTAGCCAGACTACAGGCGAAGATGACGCGAGACAGCTTTCAGGGGCCGCGGCGGCGCTTGTCCTACCCTTTACCACTGTCATCTTGGGGTACAGCTACACCCTGTCTCCAACCATAATCAGACTCAGAAGGAACGGAATGACCGGGAGGAACGGTAGCTGTTCCGTTCCCGGGTCGCGTTGCACATTTAGATCCAGGACAACATGCGGTGATACGAATTCACGCAGATCGTTCCCGTTTTACTCCCCAGAGGATGAACTGCTACTGCGGTCAATAACAACGATGCTGAAGCTGAACCCATTTCTAGATCAAGGCCGCGCTCTTCGGGAACGGAACGAGCTCCGACATTGTATATTAACAAAGCCATACGTTGATCTGTTTCTTTTTCTCGAGCTTTGAGATTGTTTGTTTCAACTCAAATACGCCATGGTGAGTATATTAACAAAGCCATACGTTGATATGTGTCTTTTTCTAGAGCTTTGAAATTGTTTGTTTCAACTCAAATACTCCATGGTGAGTGAACTGGCTTAGTGTTTTCCCCAATGTTGCAACACAAAAAAAAGATCCACGGGGGGGGAGTCTTGATTGCATGATGAAGTGGTCCGATAATAAGATTGTCGACAGTGAGGTTCTGGCATTTACCTCACCTAAGAAGCTTCGTGTGTCGTTTAGCATCACAGCTCTCTTAGCTAGCTTACACCATCGATCAATAATGCAGCGCTTTATTTGAAAGAAGGAGAATCGAGCAATCACCCTGGGTGATTACAATCATGGGTGATTCACAGGTATTGTTTTTCAGGCCAAATAGTGGGCGAATGTCGACTGAGCGCGACAGGTATAACATTTATGTGAGTGGCTTGTTTTGTGCAGAATAGTTCTTACGATCACTGAATTTCGTTAACAAACTTACTGCAGATTTTCAAAGGCTATAGGGTGAAGTTGGAATATGATAGGATTGACCCGTTTTGGAAAAATGCACTGTTTTTATAACACCTTGACTACGGAATGTACTTGTGCCGAGCACGTAAGGGAATCAGCCGTCAGTACTTGGTATTTGTATTCATCTGATCGTCGACTTGGCGATAGGTATATAAACCCTCAGCAGGTTTTCCTGCCAATGTTGTAAGACACTCGGCATTGCACGACCACATCGACCGATCAATGTCGTAACTGACGACAATGCAGATAGCAGATGGCTGATATGGTGCACCGTCACCGCACTCAGTTCAGAAAGTATATCGAAGAAGGTACGTTGATTCAAGAAACGATGCATTTCAACAACACGAACCTAACCACTCCTCAAATGACACACAGACAATACTTACACAACACTGCTTTCGTTCTTGTCATCTCCGTCGCCACTGTCATTTCCGCCGCCACTGCCTTCGCCGCGGTCTTGAATCAGGAGTTCCCGCCGTTTCCCGCCGTGCCTTCTTTCTCCGTCCAGCTTTCTTGCCAGGACGTCGGAGCACCACGCGCTTCCCCAGGTTAGCCTGTATGTCTTGACCGACGTCATGCCAAATTTCGAAGCATGTTTTGGCCACACCTTTGTACTCACGTCGTATCTTGTTGCACAACTATCACTTTGCGCTATCGGTCGAGCAGCTATCGCAGAAGAACGTCGTTGCGAGTGTTTTTTTTTCTTCTTCGTACGCAGGAGCGCACATACCTTACAGGACCTAGCCCAGGGTAAGCTGAAGTATCATACTAGTATTATGTTGAAAAATGTGGTCCACGGCATTCCCCGTAAGATCTCCCCTCGATCCTTGACAGCTGCTCGACTAAGTGCGATGTTGCCAACCTGCGGCGATGCAAGAAAGGCAGTATCCATCTCGACTGCGTCGCTGTCCGACTGCACGTCCTTGTCGTTGCTCAGTTGACCACAACCCGGTTCAACTTCATCGTCACACATTCCATCGTCATCGCTAACGCCCGAGGTATAGTTCACGTAGTCACAGCTATCCTCGCCATCTTGCAATATATTAGCGTCGTCCTTGACTTCTTGAAGTCGTCTTCGGAAAGGAACCCCCGCTGTTTGTTCGACGACGCTGTCAGCATGCTCGTCGTCAAGTTCACCTCAACTTTCTAGTCCAGATGCTTCTGAGAGCATATACAAGCCCGCTGCTGCGTCTGCTGCGTCACTTTCATCGTCATGGTCTTGTAGGTCACCTAAGGAGAGGCCGAATGCCCTCGTCACTGCAGTCTGGGACAGCTCGACGTCATTATAAGAGATAATGGTTGTCTGTTTGGCCACATTTAAAATATGCAACGCAAAAACTGTTGAGAACGCTAGGTCAGCCTGCTCAGCTACCCTCGGTTGTTCGTGTGCAAGCTTCTCCAATAAGCGGCGGAATCTCATCTGTGTTTTTATCCGCAATTGGTTTTACCATCAACAATGTTCAACGAGAGACTCTGCATTCAATTGTCGTTGTTGTGGTCTTGGAACGCACACTCATAGATCATTTTGGGGATGGAAATCTTGCAGAATATATTTTTTTCTTTATATAGTATATTATATTCATGCTATAGAATATGTAGTAACATAAGGGTACGTCTGCTCTGGCTTTTTAAGATATTAACTCATACATTTAATACCATTTCGCCAAAATACGAGTACCGTACATCACAGAATATGAGCACAACAAAAAGAAAGCAGGTCAGGAAAATCAGTGAGCTTTTTTCGTTTTCGTGAGTTTTGCTTTCAAAAAGAAGACAGTTTCGTGACAACAATAGTTTTTTCCTGGCGAACTCTTCGTATTCGCGATTGGAGCGACGCTATGAAGAAGTCCAACCAGAATTACCAACCAGCATCGTTGCACTTAGACATGGAAGGAGAGGTCAACGTGAGTATTTTTCTATCTCCATCCTTCTTAAGAAAATTTTGATGCTGAAGTAACGTGCCGGGTTTACGATAAGCCCTTTGGAACCTTTTTGAATTAGATCAGTAAGGACAACTATTATGACAAGTAGATATCAGTGCATTCGTGTCACGAGGTGACAAAATACTTCAATGAAAAGAGCATCATTACGAGTTTATTCCTGCGCGTCTGACATCTATCATGCAAGTGTGGGATCTGTACGCTAACAGACCATTAAAACATTTCATCAATAACAAATTTATACACTGGGAAGTATCGCAGTCAAATGATCCTGGTTAAAAATACAAAGCCGATCGCGTTTACGCTATTCGAAGAAGCTATCCTGCTTGTAAACGAAGGGCAAATTCTGAGCGGAGAATCGAGTATTTGTTTGCGCGCTTATTCCAAGACCTACACACAGAGCAAACACAACGTTTACTCGAGCACATTGGTCTTTTAAAAGAAAATGAGCTATACCAAACGCTTCTGCAAAACTAAACGGCTGAGAAACCCGATTAACCGACATTGGCTCCCTCTTCGGATTCTGCATTTTGAAATCCACGTGCAATTTTTTATAAAAGTATTTCTGCCCGACAAGATGAGTGCCAATTCGCAAACAAGTCTAAGCTTAATTTCTGTGATGTATGGTACTACCAACTATACCAAACTTGACGACAACTAAGACCCACTTGTCATTACTTTCAAATCATGCCAATCGATGACGCCCCCCAAATAATAACAATGGTCGTAGCCATAGCCACGACCGGAACACCAGCGGCACCCGACGACTGAGTGGAAATGGTCGACACTGTAGTCACCGCGGTTGGAGCACTTGTTACTGATGTAGCCATGGCATCGATTGCGGAAACCTTGCTCAAATCGAAAGGAAGAGTGACTGTTTGGCTCGAAAATGTGCAACCACCGTTGTTAGGTACGTGCAGTAGCATGGTCCCGATATCCGCAACAAGGCGTTCCAACAGGACCAACACCAAATTTGAGTCGCCTTCGCTTGAAGCACTCCAATAACCAACGTAGTAGCCACCGTAGGTTGAACTTTCGCTGTAGTACATGGTGCTGTTGTTGTCATAGTCGTAGCCGTAGCCAACATCATCACTTGAGTTGCTGCTACCGCTTTCAGGGGCGACGTATCCGTAGTCATAGCCGTAGCCAACATCTTCACTCGAGTTGCTGCTACTTCTTTCAGGGGCGACGTATCCGTAGTCATAGCCGTAGCCAACATCATCACTCGAGTTGCTGCTACTGTTTTCAGGGGCGACGTATCCGTAGAAATAGCCGTAGCCAACTTCTTCACTCGAGTTGCCGATGATGCTTTCTGGGACATTGTACCCATCATCAACATAAACATCGTTGCTGTGGCTGTCCGAGGAATTGAAGTCGCCGACAATATTCTCATCAGAATTATTACTACCGGTAAAGTCCCCGGGGCCATAGATGGTGTTATTGTCATAGTAGTAACCATAGTCGGTGTCGTTGTAGTCATAATAGTTCGAATAGTCAGATGTGAGAGCAAGTGCTGCCTCCACAAACTTTTCTAATGTTCGCCGTAGGATCGAGGGCAGGTTGGTGGGAGTTTCATACCAGCTCTTCAACAAAGCAAAACTGAGTGAATCGCCAGCAGCGAACAAACTTGACGGCGAGAACGAAGTTCCAGCTGCGTCCCAGCTCTCCGTGAAGAGAGGCCACGATGCTACATACTTCAGCAGCGCATCGATCGGTTGCAAGCAAATGCCCATGGTATCTGATCCTCTCGTGCCGAATTCAATCGTAAATTCGCTGCCGTTGGTTAGCTTGAATTGCTTGCCGGCAAAGGCGTCACACATTCCAGCATTTGGAAGTTGCAGAAGACCAAGCAGCGGCACAATGTCGTCTTCGTGTTCGATGAAAGCGAACGACTTAACGATCGAGAGTCCACAGAGTTCTGTTGTTGCTTTCCCGTGCAAGTTCGTAAATATTCGTTCAGAACACAGGGTGTTCACAGCATACTGGCTGAGTTTCTCAACCACAGCCGTAAGCGAGTCGGAGAACAGTGTGTCCACTTGCTCAAGGAAGGGGTCGCAGCAACCGTTGGTGGAAGCGAACGCATCCATGACGATTTCAATCATGGCATTCTTCACACACGGAACGACGGTGTTTCGGAGCAGTGGGCACAGAGCTTGCCACCCCTCACGGACTCCGAGACCTTCGTCAAGGTTGGTCTCTTCAATTTTTCGCACGCAGGCCCGGAAGCTCGAAGACATGCGCATGGATATGAAGACAGCCACTGGATCCATGGCTGCCGCACACTTGGACAGCCAGGGCACTGCGTTGTGGAGGTCGGAGAACACCGTCTCAAACGGGAAGTCCGAATAATCGTCCTGATATGCCGTAGCGAGGGATTTGACTAGAGTGCTGTCGTTGTCGAGGAGAGTCTTGCAGGTCTTCGCACCAGTGACTTGCTGAGCACTAAATGCCAGCATAATCGTCGGGATGATGAACCCGTACAGCTGCATGATAAAGTTGGTTTTGGAGATTGGGCCGACAGGCCGGCAACGGCGCGGGCGCCTGAGAGGCGGTAGTTTCTTGTTTGTTTCTTCAGAGAGTAAATTTCGGAATGAATTACCGATTCATAAGCGAGCTCCACCCACCGAAGACGAGGCTGCAAGTTCTGCTCTTTCGCCTTCATCCTCGAGCTATTATAATGACAGAGCAGCTGATCATCCGATTTTTTTTGCGGCAGTTGCCGCTGAAGTAAGTTTGGCGAATCTTATGATCAGGGCAGAAGATTACAATACTAGCACAGACAAAACCGACAATCGTTGCTCAGCTGACCGTCAAGTCACTTGACGAAGATCATATCTGATTCTGAGGGCAGCAAAGTTTGGAGCAACCATCCGCCTTGATATAATCTTTTTCTATAGTGTAGACCAAAATCTTTATAGCGGTGAAACATTTCATGGGATCTAGAGGACGGTGTTTGCCTTTACGTACTCACCACTACAGACTTACACGAAGGCAACGACTAACATCTGATTCAGAACAGTTATCCCCAAAATGGCTCGACTCCTCCACTGCACTGGTTAAGTCTCTTGCTTCGTGAACCGAAACCGACCTGCCCCAATCGACGCCCCCAGTCTTCAAAGAGATCGATACGGCCTTGCCATCAAGTGTGCTGCCGCTATCGACCCTAATGCGGTCTAAACGTCGCTCGCCAGTTCGTCCTGCGTGAAGAACTGCATCTCAACGATCGAAAACACCAACGCCGATCTCAGCACAGCAGAGGGAAGGTCAAGTATATGCCCCACCTACGAAGACACCCTTGTGTCGTGTGCCAACTCCGTCATGACCGACACCATCATGGACGCCTTGAACAGCGCCGACGGATGCTGCGACGACATCCTCAGCGAGATCAAGGTGCTGTTCGGCGACTCTCTTGATGACATGGTAATTAGCCTCACACAGCTCGCTCTTGGTGTCGAATGCAGTGAGAGGACATTCACGAATCTGAAAGGTGTCGACGAAAGAAATAGCCGCATATTTCTTTCGCATTGCGTGGTAGATGGAATAGCCGCATATTTCTTTCGTGCGTGGCACGCATTCACCTTTATCGGCCAAGGAGTTCGCCAACACGAAGGGCGCCAGCACCACGATCAACTTTGGCACCAAGGGGTGGGTACCATGGGCATCTGCCTCGAGCCCACCGACACACTGATGCAGTATCCTGGATACCTCAAATCATGGGGGTCTTCTTTCAGGCCGTGGATGTCGACAGCGCAAGCGTGGTGTTTTAGGATCTCTTCGCCTAGGGCAAGTCCATCCGTGGCAGCCTGCTGCTCGACTACGCCACGTTGTCGGCGAGCCTACCGATGATGGGGATGCAAACCGCTGACTTGGTGTTTGTAACAGGGAGATAACAGTGGAGATAGAGACGACAATAACTCCATGCAGGAGATGTTCGTGGAACGCTGAACAGCATTGAATGGTACGCGAAATCGATAATGATACTACACATTCCGAATATCGGCGGTGACCCAATCGATCGTGCTACCATCACGCTGGCGTGATCCTTCTTCGCTGTCATTACCTTCTAGGGCAAGCTAAACTCTAAGCAATCACAACACCAGAACCCGCACCTACCTCGAATACCGTCGTGACCAATGCAGCCATCTTGGCCGAGCGCCGCCACGCGCTCCGCCGCTGCACAGAAAACAACAACACCTCACCCAGCACAGCAACCAGGAAACCCCCATGCATTACCGCGCATCTCACGAACACCTAGAGCGCCCGCTTCCTCTCTACTCCGCAGCCTGGTTCTCCTGCGCTGGCTCGTCCTCCTTGCCGTCGTCGTCGCCGGCGTCGGCGTCCTCCTCCCGGAGGCGGAATCTCGGGTTCTCCTCCTCCTTCTCCTCCCGCGACGGGCTCTCCGCGCGACGCGGGCGACTGGCCGCCGGCTCGTCCGCCGCCAGGTCTTCGCGCGGGCGCTTGGCGCGGCGGAAGTGGTGGCCGTCGGCCGTGGCGTCGTCCCCGCGGCCGTAGCCGCCACGCCCGGCGTCGTAGTCATCCTTGGAGCGCCGGTCGTCGCGTACCTGGCCGCCCGACAGCCCGCGTCCGAACTGACGGCCCTCGCGGAAGCCGCCGTCCATCTCGCAGCGCACCACGCGGTTGTCGAGCTTGGTCTCGCTCAGGAACTGCGCGCAGGCCTCGGCCTCGGCGTGCGAACTGTACTCGACGAAGCAGAAGCCGCACGGCGTCTTCTTGAAGCGGTCCAGCCCCATGATCACGCGCCGCACGTGGCCCACGCGGCTGAACAGCTCGTAGATCTGAGCCTCCGACGTGAAGAACGACAGGTTGCCCACGTACAGCGTGCTGGACCGCGCCATGGCGCGCTGCTGCTCCGCGAACGAGCTGAACGTCTTGCGGTCCCAGTACTGCCGCTGCGACGGCCCGCGCGCCAGACGCTGCTCCTCGTCCGCCACCTCCGCGTACAGCTCCGCCATGCTGCGTCGCGCTCCTCGTTGAGTTATTGGGCGCTGGAGATGGCACTGCCTTGCGGAATGCCTGGGATGTCATGACGGGAGAGAGGGACTTGAGGTGCGCCACATGACTGACCTAACGCCACGATGGCCGTCAAGTACGTCATATACGCCGTGCCGTCCTAAAGCAACCGTGCGAAATGGCGCTGGCTCGGCTTGCCGTTCCTGTTGACAGCGATATCTTACGTGTGCAGTCTCGCGATAGCAGATCCTAGCGGTAAATGAAAAGGCGTGCACGCTATCCCCTCCTGCCTCAAACCTATTCTTTTGTAACTACCGTATAACACGGATCCAGTGCTACACATGTAAAAAGTTCATCTCTAGTATTAAATGCATAAACAGTTGGTGACTTCTTACAGACGTAAAAGTCTATGTCCCTGCGCGCCAACCGTTTCGGTTGCGCGCCAAAATGTCCTCCGTCCGTCATATTAGCAAAAATGACGCGGCGACCAAAGAACAAAAATAGAGTAAAACTACGTGTGCTTTCTCGCCTGGACGAGTCCACCTCAATAACCGCATCAGCGGACGCTGTTGACGTGCATCGCTCCACTA
>BSXT01002809.1:0-15163 GCA_030267785.1 Phytophthora fragariaefolia | reverse complement strand
GCGAGGCAGAGCCCCCCAGCGTACCCGGACTTTCACCGAGGGTTTCCTTCGGCTCCCCTGTACAAGGTCTTGACTGACCCGGTACCCTTCCTAACTGAGGGACCACAGTGGGATAGCGTGAAAACGAGAATCTAAGTGCATCCGAACCCTCGCTCGTGGTTCGAGGTGCACATTTGAGGGTACACCTACCTAACCGACAGTGCACAGAGGCATCGTCCAGCCCGGTGTAAGGGATCGGATCTGGTCTTCAGATTTCATCCCAACAAAGCTCAATCGACCTTTCGGGGAAGGGCGAGTGTTGTTGGTAGGGCTCGTTCCTATACGGAACGGGGACTTTCGTTGTGATCCTACACGACACTACACGTGCTGATTTCGTCGCTCTCGCCATGCTCGTTACCAGATTGCTGTTATAATCAGCGTGCACGCCGACCTACGTGACGCCGTTCATTCGCAGCGACTCGTTACGGGCTTTCAGCCACCGACCCATCATCAACTCGCTGGGGCTGTACCCCGTACGGTGAGTGTCGCGCACCATTTCATGGATATGCACAACAGACCAACCAGTTGTCCCAATTGGCCTGAGCCTCTGACACGAATATCGCGACCATGTCTTCCCACGACCGATGGAACATTTCCAAAACCCAAGAGGGCAGGCCTGTATGGTACTGGTGTTATTTGCTCCGTCTGTAACATGTCTACCAGAGGTTCTATCACCGCGCTATCCAATTCAGGCGCTCTGGCCATGACAATTTCGCACATGGGGCCGTAGATCAACACGAACTTTTCTACGATGAGCTTCGCGATGTCCTTCGCCGTGTAGCTAGAGGCTGCTGCTACCACCGCAAACGTCGTAGCAAAATCCACTGCGGCAACTACATACCGATTGCCGTTGGCCGTCACTGGCAGAGGCCCTGCAACGCTCAGTGCTCAGCGATCACCAGCATCTCCAACGCCCCGCCTCGTCAGTGGCGTAATGACTTCTCTCACTTTCGTCTTCCGAGTACCGCAGTCCCTACATGACTGTACCTATTTCTGAAGCGTACCCTTGATATTGGGCCACCAGTAGTTAGGAGATATCCGTGCATACAAATAGATCTATGCGTGTACGACGCATACATCGTACACGCATAGATCTATTTGTGGTTCTCGTGTTGCACTTTCGACCACAGGAACGCTGGCAAAATCACGCGTCATCTACCGTCACCCCTTAATTATTTCCTTTTACCTTCAAATATTGTTACCCTGTCATTTTTGATCGATTTCGAATCACTGTGGACAATCCGGATATAATAGAAATTCCTCGGTACGGTGCATTTGCTTTCGCGACCAATACGTTGTCCAACATAAAAAATATACTGAACTGGCACGGCCTCAGATTCTTATGTCGGTGTTGTTTCAAAGGTTGCATCGTGTTGCTTGTAATTGTGTGGCAGCAGAACATGTCACAAAATAGTCGAGCTCTCCCTCAATCTTTTCATGTGCATGCTTTAATAAATATCCGTGTCTGAAGGGCCCTGCCGCCGTTGAGAAAAATATTGTCGGATTTCTCTGCTACACTGGCCATTTATTTGCCTTATCGTTTTTGCTCACAGCCCTGATTTACTTAGCTATACGGAGTGACAAAATGGCCGGTTTTCAGTATTAATATATGAACATGCACATGTACGGTATTGAGCTGAGCCATTGCAGCTGTACTGTAGTCCATAGACTTCATAAGCACTGAGCTCAGTTTCTCCAGCCGCAATGCCGATCACGATCCACGACGCAACGACCACGCGAGCACCACAGCCCGTGTGTACATGTACATATATTGTAATACTGTACCGCAGGAAGCGGCACAGGATGCTGTGCGGCACGTACAGGTACAGTAGAGGACAGCGCCGATCCCGACCTGGATCCTGCGCGAGAACAAACTGCCGTGCAAGCTGCCGCGCCCTCTCTGATCGCCACGCTGGGCCGTCACCAATCGTCTCCCATCGTCCCTCCCTGGCCAGTGAGGCTCACTGTGAGCGGAGACAGCAAGCGGCGTCTGCCGCTTGCCAAGCGGACGCAGTGGATCCAAGGCGCGTAAACAGCTCTCGGCCGATCGCGCGCCCACGTCGCGCGCCTCCGATTGGCTGTTCGTCGCATCTCTCCCCTCCGTCATCCTCGATCCCCCTCCGCCGTATCCGTTCCCACAGGTCTTCCTCTCACAGAGTGCTCCGCCACAGCGCGCGTGCGCAGACGTCTCGCCCGCGCTGCCTCTCCCTCTATCCTTCTACTCAGCCGCGGGAGCTTCCCGCTGTCGCAGGTTCAAGCACGTTCATGCACGTCAGCCGCGCATACAAACGCCAAGTCATTCGCGAACCCGCCGCATGATGGAGAGCTTCGAGTCGTTCGCGCTGGCGTCGCCGCCGCGCGCGTGGAGCTCGCCGTCCGCGTGCAGCAGCGAGGGCGCGAGCTCTCCGCCCGCGGCCGACGACCTCGCGGAGCTGCCGCCGCCCGCGCTGGAGCGCGACTGGCAGATCCTGAGCGACCTGCTCATGGACGACGCGCTGCCGCCGCCCGCCCTCGCGCTGAGCGCGTGCTCGCCGCCGCCGACGGAGCCGCGCGCGCGGCTGCCGGCGCAGAGCGCGGCCACGCCGGCCTCGCCCTTCTCGGGCGCGGGCTCCAGCAGCCTCGAGGCCCGCGCGCCGAAGCCCGCGAGGGCGGCGCGCGCGCGCGGCAGGGGGCGGAAGGCGGCGGGCGCCGCCGGGAAGCTGCCGCTGACGCTGGAGGAGCAGAAGAAGCAGCGCCGCCGGTCGCAGATCGCGTCCAGCGTGCAGCGCCACCGCGAGAAGAAGCGCTGCCTGGTGGAGGCCCTGCAGAGCGACATGGTGCGGCTCTCGGCCCAGCTGGGCGAGCTGCGCGCGCAGCGCAGGGCGCAGCTGGCCGACAACGACCAGCTCGTGGCCTTCGAGGAGGAGGCCATGACCCAGCGCCGCAAGAGGAAGCAGGCCGAGCAGGACAACCAGGTGCTCAAGCACGCGCTGTTCCAGCAGACGGCCTTCCTGGGCGGCATGCGCGCGCTCATGGGCGGCAGCGGCATGCCCACGTACAAGACCATGGAGTTCCACGACTGGGTGCACTCGTACACGGCACTGGCGTCCAGGGACGCGCTGGCCAGGAGGAAGGAGTACGTGGCCCACTTCCCGCCGAGCAAGATGGAGCTGGCCAACAAGCTCGTCCTGAAGAACACGGACGAGGACACCCAGCGGCTGCTCGCGGTCGGGGACGTGTACTCGGGCAAGGTCAAGCTGCTGCACGACGGCACGAGGGACGCCATCGAGCTCAACGCCGGGTACACGGACGCCATGATGCACGAGCTCTTCGGACACCCCAACGCGGACGCGTCCGACCCCTGCAGCACGGACGAGGCTGGCGACGGACGAGTGATCAAGGAGTTTTCGTCCGTCTTCCTGTTCCGCGAGACGCCCGAGTGCACGCTGGATACCCTCATCGACCTGGTCTTCACCAGCATGAGGGCGATCGGCGTCTACTATCCAGGATCTGTTTACCAATCTCGCACCGTGGATGAAGTGTTCCAAGACGAGGACGATGGAGCGACCAAGTCCCGCGTGTTCTACACGAACCTGGCAGCGTCGATGGAACCGGTTCTGGAGATCGTGGACGAAACGCGTGAGGCCGACGAGATCAAGGTGGAGTCGCGTGTACTCACTCGCGAGATGCGTAACCAGGATGGGGGGCTGATCTTGTGGGACTACGTGGACGGTGACTCGCTGCACCCAATGCCAGTTTACGTTCCCGGCTGCAAGACGATCCGCCGAAATGTCTGCGGTGGCATGGTCATTCGCCGTGAGCCTGGCACCGGCATGTTTTCTGTCCGACACACGTCCATCAAGAGCTACTGCCCTTTGGATCAGCCAACGAACACGACCGTCGCGGCCAGCACTCCAGACGCGGAGGAAGCTCGGAGAGCGGTGTCGCGCCGCATCGGCCTGCAGGCGACGGAGTATGAGCGCATCAAGGACCGGTGCACGCGCTACGTCTTCAACGACATCATGCGCCGGCTGAGTGCACTGCACGTGTCTTAGCCGTCCATACATTTTATCATCATGTCACCAGCAGTCCGCAAGCTGTCCTCGACTCCTTTTGATCTCTGTACAACAACACAATGCGAGGAACTGCTTGATGCCGTACGAAAAACTTGCCTTTTGCTTTTTTTTGATAACATAATACCGGACGCTGCATAGCCGGTAGCCTCTCTGCTCGTCGTCTACCACATACTCGTCGCTTAGTTCATGGCGGCGGCAAGGGCCACCGCGACAAGAGCCGACAGCACAGCAGCCAGGTTGGCCTGGGGCACGGCCGAGGCCGCGCTGGATCCGGCGGCGGCGCTGCTGCTGCCGCTGCTCGACGACGTCGACGTCGCGTTGGCCTCGTCCGAGCCCGCGGACGAGGCCGTGAGCGAGTACGAGTCGGCGATGCCGACGCCCGCGGCGTTGCGCTCGGCCACCGTGTCCACGATCTCCTGCGGGCAGATGGCCGAGCAGTTGAAGCGCTTGGCGGCCGCGAGCTGCTTGTCGGCGGCGTCGTTCTGGGCGATGCACGACATGCACGTGTGGCAGATGGAGGCGGGCTCCGTGGCCGTCGTGTTGATCTCCTGCACGCAGTGCAGCTTCTCGGCGCAGATGGGGCCCTCCTCCGTGGACGTGGCGATGTAGCCGTACGAGTCGACGCACTGCAGCTGGTCGCTGCACTCGCCGAACTGCGGCACCGAGCCGGACGTGGCGTTCGGGCTGGCCGAGTTCTGGCACGTCTCGGCGTCCTCGGCCTTGCACTCGCACATCTTCTTTTCCTTGCCGTTCTGCTTGCCCTTGGACACGCACTCGAGCTCGAAGCCGTTCAGCTCGGCGCAGTTGTCGTCGCACTCGAGGCTCAGGAACTGCAGCACGCACTTGTCTGGGTTGTACTCCGTGCCCATGAACTCCGTCGTGCCGCTCTCGGCCTGCACCGTCGTGCCGTTCGTGCCCACGGCCATCGTGAGGCTGCCGGAGTCGTCGGCGGCGCACGCGCGCAGCGCCAGCGCCAGCACGGGGAGCAGCGACGTTCGCGTCATTTTTGCGTTAGAATGTCACGATAGCTCGAAGACTTGCGGGGCACGCGGCGGATCGAGGAATGAGCCCGAGGCGCCAGCGGTCACACCAAGACCCGCCCGCAGCTGGGCGACTGGACCGACTCTATGTCTCTTCTGCAGGGTGAGGGCGTCAAGTTTGCGAGTGGTTTGTGGCTACAAAACGCATGTCTACTGGAAAATGACCGCGGACGATCGACGACAGCGAGAGGCCCGCCAGGGCCACTCGTTAAGTTTGTAGGGGATCTTTTCGCTGTTTGCGGAGGGGTTTTGCTGTTTGGATAGGAAGTGAGCGGCAAAGCCGCAGACCTGTGGCGGCGTGTTTCCTGGCAAAGCCCCGACAGCGCGGCACTTTTACTGTAAAAGTTTCGCGGTGGCGGAGTCCGGCGAAATTCGGCGAAAGGAGACTTGGCCCGTGGCTGGTCTCTGACGAGTCCGGCGTTGCGAGCCAGAGCTGATGCTGCGCCGGAAGCTTCTCGGCTGTGGAAGCTGCAGGCGCCTCCTTCAACGAAGTCCGAGCTCTCAAAAAAGCGCAACGTGCATGTAGGATGCTGGGTCTGGTATCTCTCTCATGGGTCCATGACGCGCAGCTCGCAATTGGGGGCGGCGAATATTTTGAGTCCACGACGTTGACGGTGGCACATCAATCGAGTGAAGGGCGCGACACGCTCGACATGCTGGCACCGTGGCACGGCGGCGCTGACGCCAGCGCTTGAAGCGTTCCGAGGCCCCGCCCGTGGTGAATGCTGATGGCAGCGCAAAGATTGGCGCTGCAAGCTCAAACTTGCATCTTGCACCGCCGATGGTAGGTACAGTGAGTAACGCGCGTTAGCGTCATGACCAGGCTCGGCCAGTCACGCCGGGGCCACCCGGAGGCGTTGATTCGGGCCAGCACTGTTGAGGCCGCATCAGCGTTGCACAGGTGTCCTCGTTGGTGACTTTGACACCAGTTGAGGCGTTCGGCCCTCGGCGGTCAGGCCAGTTCCCTGCATCTGCAACTTGTGGGGCTCACTGCGTCTATAGTGCTGCAAATGCTGCACCGCCACAAAGCTAGCGCGTTCGTAGCGCCCGGAGACCGGGGGCTCACTGAGATGTAGAAAACGACCTTGCCCTAGTCATTCGGTGGGGAAAGCACCCGTCGGGCGTTCCGGAAGAGGCGCTTCGCAAACGGACACAACCCATCGACAAATATTTGTGCATGGCTCTATGCAGGTGCGGTGGCTGAGTTCAAACGCGTGCACCTGGATAGCGAAGCTGATACTTCCGACTCGGAGCTCGGACGCTTTGCCCCATCCTTGCTGGAACGACTGGCTGCGCTATATGTGTATACTGTAGTAACGCTGCGTGCTAGCATTGGCGAAGCAGCTTCGAAGGTGGATCTGGTTTGTTTGTCACGAAACTTTGACTTTGCCCATGCTATCGCTTCTACCAAGTACACCTGCACTCTACGTAATTAGTGTGACCCTGACTAATTATGGTTTTTGATTTTTGTTGGAGAAAACCTAATGTTCGATTAGCTCCTGTGCGTTCAATATTTGGGTGTACATATTTATTTCGTTTGAGGTCGCCAATGTTCAGCACTTTATCGACGGGCAAAATAAACACTTCGAAGAAACTGAAACTCGGAAGAGTATTGCACTAGAGAACTGTAACAGCAGCTGCAGCTTCTACGAACAACCTTCTATGGTAGCTACGCCCCAGAGCCTCGCGTAAATCTTCAGAGAAAGAACCATTTCAAAAACAACGGGTGGCAGGCGATACATGTAGCGCTCGTGCCCAAGCACAGCGCGGGTAACACTAAGCAGTCGTTCCACTTGTTAGACATCCGTGGGATAGTTCGTAGGGGAACGTAAGAGGCTGGCTTGCACCCGATGTACGACGTTGCTTCATCCGATCGGCAAAGCCTCTTCGGTCGCCCTCCGTCATCTCCACCACCACACGTTCTCCACTCCACGTTTAAATCGGTTCAAAGCTGCCTGGCTCGGAAGTCAACAGGAATCTTCACTGTTCTTCCCCCTCCGCCAGCAGTGCAGTTTGACTAGCCAACAACTTAGTAATGGCTTGCTCAAAAGGTGGAAAAGTGCACTATATTGGTCTGGAGCTAAGAAATAAACAGAAACAAAGTACAGTATCAACAGAAATAAAAAAAAAATCGCGATAACCTGGAAGTCGAAAGCAAAAACTGACTTATCGAGGGTGTATCTGCTATATGGGCTTAGAATCAACGCGCGCAGCACTCACATTCGCCTTCTATTGACCTCGTTAGACGGACGCTGGGATAGAACTTGCGAACATATTGAATAAGCCAAAAGTTGCTCATTATGCGAGCGCTTGGCATCATATTTTTGTATCTTGCATAGACCACAGACCAAGTTAGTATAGCTTTGTTGAAGAACTGTCGAGGTCGTCTATGCGGGCAAGGAAACCGGTCCTCCAGTCATGTCAAGTAGTGTTTCTTAAATATATCCAGGCCTAAACCACTAAAGGCGTTCCACAAAGTAGCAGGAGTACGTCGGGAGTGCTGTGTATCATCCTTAATCTATCCATTCGACTTCAACCTACTGGAAAAATAGCGCGAATAACTCGTTCAAACAACCCTTGCTGAAGAAGCTGCCGACTACTCCCATTCACGTTCTCCAACTCCAGTTTCCTAGAAAGCCCACTCACGTTTGATATCAGCGATCCTCTGCTCGTTGAGGAGTTCAAAAGCTCGAGCTTGTGTCCTTTTCTTGCGGTCAGCTCGTTTTCGTCATTTGCGGGGAGATATAGTCTCGAGGTGGCATGGTTGGTGCTGCTTCAAAGGACGCAAAGTGGTTGATGTGTCATGCCAGACCGAGAAAAAAATAAATCGTCACCCGAACGGTATTTTTATGGGGGTCCCGGGGTCCCACCATCCGTTTCATTTCTTAAAGTTTTTTATTCGCTTCAAATTCGATAAGTACACCTCAGCAATTTATTTATTTTGGAGGACCTAGAAATCGGTACCTTACTGCTGCGTGCTCCATGTTTAGTCATTAACATTACACCCATTTGTACCTGCATGCAGCTACCCCGAATTGCCACTTAGCTTTCGGGTGTACCGGTTCAAGACTTTGGTTAAAAAAATGCTAGCTTTTACCAATGCTTTTTTTCCATGTCCGAGATACTGCAGAGATAGAAGTCTTTTTTCATTCACTGGTGTTACATGTCAAACAAGTACTTCGATCGTCGCTTTGACGGTTGTAACGAATATTGCCAGCAATACTGTTTCCCCGCTGTGTGCTCGTATCAAGCAATTGGAGTTGACAAGTTGAACTGATGTACTTAAGTATATCGGACAATCGAATGGTTTACTTTCTCTTCCCACAACGACAAACAGCTCAACACTGGCCTCGAAAATCTTGACTCCGCTCATACCATGTAATTTAAATGCGATCTGTTTTCTGTACGATACCGACAGTAGTTCAACAAAATAGGAGTGCTCTGTGAATCCTTTTTTGAGCACTATAATCGTAAGTTTCACTGTCAGCACCGATGGGATGAAAAATGTTCATTGGGTTATCAACACGAGCTGAAGCTCATTTGTACGTATTTATGCAATGTTCGGTGTAAACAAGAGTTTAGGCACCCCTCCCAAGCCGGCACCTATTCCCTCACACTTGGTTGTCAAAGTCGTTTGGTTCTTGTAAGTATGCTGCCCCTCTCCCTCAAAAATAAGCGTACCGTTGTGCGCTCGTTGGTATGTACACCAGCGCGTCGTGCTGTCATTCGATTCCATGGACGGTCTAAAACATGATGATCTGCTCCGGTTGGGCAGTGGTCTTAGGCTGCGTAGATGGGGGGGTTGCGTGGTCTAGACAGTCGTTCCCGGGATTTTCGAGTACTTGGAAGGAGGAGCTGTAGTTGATTCTTGAGGAGGATATCCCTTAAGGGCTTCCGGGGCACCCGTAGATTTGTAGATAGGGTCCATTGGTGGGACTGCAGTGTAGTCCTCCTCCTTAGGCGGGGTCTTGTAGTCACCTGGGATTTTCTTCCCTTCCTTAGTGTAGCCGTCGTTGGTAGCTGGGGTAGTCTCGTCCTTTCCGGACGAGCTTGATCCACAGTCTTCATCGGACTTGCTGCCCTCGGTGCTCTTACTGCAATCATCCGACGTAGTCGACGCGTCGCTGCCACTGTTGCTGGCGCTGGCGCTGCTGCTAGTGCTAGTGCTAGTACTGCCGCTAGTGCTGGTGCTGGTGCTGGTGCTGTTGCTGCAATCGATTGTTGTCTTACTGCCCGACGAACCAGTACTGTCCTCCACGACTGTCTGCTCGGCTCCCGAAGCGCTGGTGGTGTAGATAGCACTTCCACTACTTGACGTGCTTCCTTCCGTACTGTTCGAGGTGGACGTGTACGTAGCACTCCCCGTGCTAGACGTGCCGTAGTTCACAGTTGCCTTGCCTCCTTCGGTAGTCGATCCAGCCGTGTACGTGGCACTTCCGGTGCTCGATGTTCCGTAGTCGACGGTGCTTTGGCTCCCTTCATTGCTGTTTGATTCGGACGTGTAAGTGGCACTACCGCTGCCGTAGTATTCGGTGGCTTGGCTTCCTCCCGTACTGGTCGTTTCGGACGTGTAGACGTCACTTCCAGTGCTGTAATCCGTCGTGTCTTCCTGCGTGCCAGTTGTGTAGGTCGCGCTTCCGGTGCTGGACGTTCCGTAGTCAGGATACGCCTCCCCTCCTTCAGATGAAGCCGACTCACTCGTGTAAGCAGCACTTCCAGTGCTAGCGGAGCCGTAAGTTGAGGTAGTCTCGCTGCCCTCCGTGCTCGGGATGATCAACCCGGTTTCATAGCTGCTGCTGGTACTGTAGTAATCTGAGGTCTCTGAACCGGTAGTATAGTCTTCAGTGGTCGATCCGCTCTCGGTGGTCTCTGGGGTGCCATAGTCACCACCCTCCGTTGACTCTGAACCGCTAGTATAGTCTTCAGTGGTCGATCCGCTCTCTGTGGTCTCCGTGGTGCCATAGTCACCACCCTCCGTTGACTCTGTGGGTGCGGGCGTAGGGGAATAGTCCTCGGTATTCGTTGCAGGTGTAGCTTCGTCCTTCCCAACCTCGCAATTGATAGTGAGCGGCGTATTGGCAGTCGTATCATAGCCAACTTGATCGTAGCCAGCGTCGTCCTGACCGACTTGGACGCCCTCGTCGTAACTGGACCCCCAGCCAGAACTCGCCTCACTGTATGCGGTGGTGGTCTCGTTTTCACCGGTTGTGTGTCCAGTCTGGGGGAACGCACACCCCCACGTGTCCTCATTCACGAGAACACACTCGGCATCCACAGGAGCGACACAATCCCCTTCGTTGAAGGATAGAAGGTAGTCATAGCAGTCGGCGACAGCAAAATCAGCGGCCTGGGGACACGCGACCCCAGCTGGTACCTTGCCGTCACCCGAGCATGGGAAGCCGCGAGACTCTGGTAGCGAATAGGTGGCGTCGTACTGAACGGAGATGTCAACGTTGGCAGCCGCGAGTCCTGCTGCAATGATGCTGGCTACGGCCGCAACCACAGCAGGTGTTCTTGCGTACATCCTTGAACTCGAAAGGAAGGTCGATGTAATCACCAAAAAGGAAATTGGAGAATGAGAGATCGTTCACCTTAGCAAACGACAGAAGCGTCTTTGTGCTTTGGTGGCTGAAGCCCCCTTGATGGGCTTCAACGAGCTCTGCTGAGGAACCCCTTGATGACAAGAAGCGTTGTAGACCTTTCACCCGAGGCTTTCTCGAAACGGATCCACGAATTGGATAGCGACGGCTTGGCGGGGCGCGGAGCCTGTCGTGGCAGCACTCGTTCGCGGCTTTCCTAAGGTAGTGAGCCTCACTGTGAGGATTATGCGGGGGTACTCATTTGTTGGGGGCGTCGCCACTGGTGAATTATCATTGAGAGAGGAGAGTATCATTATATCGCAGCTCGAGTTCAAGTGTTGGAACACTAGACCAGCATTACTAAATGCGTGAAGTGAACCAACTTAGCTCCTTGTTCACAAAGTGGGCGGGACCACCGCTACTCCTATCGATTGTGCTGCCAGCCTTTGTCTCGCTCGCTGCCAGGCGCGTGCCAAGCACGACGCCCGAGCGCTAGCGATAGCGTGAGACTCTATAGTATTCGCACGAGAGAAACCTAAATCATCTGCAGTTTCAGTGGCGTCAGAGTCATCGATTACCTAGGTAGACGTACGCCATGAGATGGCTACACCATCTTGCTCGGCAGAAATGGAGAAGGCCAAAGGGCACGAAGGCAAACAAGCTGCTAGGCTAAAATTTTGTTTGCTACAAGGTCTAGCTTCACATGCAACCGATCGATTATGGAGTCTAGTCAACACCTGTGTTTTCTCTGTTTTCAACTTCACAGACGGCAATCACACTTGGAAGAAGCGTCCGGTATTATAGACTCGTTGCGACTTGACTGCACAGCTGATCACAGGGCCCTGGGATACAATCCGAACTACTGTAGTAATTGTATGCAACAAAGCGTAGAAAGCAAAAGCGTGTGGCAACGAAAAAAAAAAACGACTGAAACTACTCGTAACTTACGCGTCGTAAGCTCAGTATGACAACCTCATTCAGACCATGCGTTCCGTAATTCCGTAGTTATTCTACGTCGCCGGGGCTCGCGGTGAACAGTATGCGTGGGTGCTCGCTTTCGAGACATTTCACTACTTCCTGCGTGCCTCGTGGCCGAACAGCGAGAGCACTCATTTGTCCGGACTTCTCCAGCGTTTCACCTGGAATAACGCCGACGGACGAGCGTTGGTGACGCACGCGGCATTCACCGAGCAGTCGTGACAGGCGATCGCGTCCTGCCTGCGTGCTCGCTTGCAAGCGGACGCCGGTCAGTCTCCAACTCGCACCTTGGACTCGAACGCCAAAATGGTGCAACTGCGATTCGTGACTTGCGCTGCTGTAGTTGTTGCGCTCGCGGCAGCGGAGAGCGATGCCGGCAGCAAAGCTGAGGTCAACGAGTCGACCATCTACTGGGACAGCTGGACCCAGTCGGCCAAGTTGAACCCGAGGGTGCAGCACATTCCGCTGGACCCGGCGCAGAGCAACTTGCGACCACCGCCAGCGCGAATCCCGGAGACCTTCGACATGTTTGTGGGCTCCTCGGTCTTTCGAGACGGCTATCGGTGCGGCAAGACGCTGTTCACGGCGCTGAAGAGAGCCACGCACCCAGAGCGACTGCACTTTGGCATTCTGGAGCAGGTCTACGAAGGAGACCCCAGGTGCCTGGACGAGTACTGCAAAATGGCTGTGGAGGAGTGGCCCGAAGACCACGAGTGCCGGCACAAGAACCAGATCACGATCGACACGCGCGACGCGGCCGAGTCGGCTGGGTGCACGACGGCACGCCACCTCCAGCAGAAGCTGGTCGGTGACCAGGAGTTTTGTCTCCAAGTGGACGGCCACAGCGTCTTCACGAACCGCTGGGACGAGAACATTCTTGCGGACTGGGCCTCGATCGACAACGAGATGGCGGTGATGACTATGTATCCTCATCATACACACGAAGGCATGATAACGGAGAGCGGGGAGAACGCTGTCATCAACTCGATCCCACACTTGTGCACGACCATCCGAGGCGGCAACGGCCTCACTCGCATCGTCGGAGCCAGCATGATCAGCGACTCGTGGATGCCGCAGATGGCTGCGCTCTGGGGCGGCGGCTATTCGTTTAGTAAATGCCACGCGGAGCGCAAGGTGTTGATCGACTCACACACGCCGTGGCTCTGGGACGGCGAAGAATTCATGCGGTCTGCAAACTACTGGACGTACGGCTACGATTTGTACTCTCCGAGCATGCTAGGCAACGTGCTGTACCACAACTACTCAAAGAAACCCGCAAGCTTCTGGGTCTCTCCGATGGATCCTGCCAAGAAGGAGCTCGACACCGAGATGGGCCGGAACCGTGTCCGTCTTCGCATCGGAATCCCGTTCAAGGGGCCAGTCGATACGTTCGAGTACGATAAGTATGGGTTTGGCAAGGTGCGGTCGTTTGAGAATTATCTCAAATTTGCCAACATCTCCTTGGAAGGCTGGATGAACGACACGAACTCTTGCGGTCAGTTACACTGGGTCCCGTATGAGAATGCCACGGAAGTGGAAGAGACCGTGGGTGGTGGCTGGAAGCTGTATCCTGACGACGACGAAGAAGAAGACAATTCCGACGCCCCAGATTCAATCGAGGACTGGGAAGAAGGTACCCAATCCGGCGCCGAGGTCGATGCGGAGGACGAGAATGTCCCTGTGGGGCTGAACGAGGAGTCGTCTCACCAAGCAGATGCAGCTCAAGCCAAAAATGCTGAACCAGTTGACAGCCACCGCACAGCTCAGATGGCAGTGAAACTTCGACAAAGCGTGCCCGTTCCCCTGGAAAAGAGTGTCGGGACCTCATCAATGAGTTTAATTGTGATTGTAGTGCTGGCAGCGATGTTTATCACGGTCTCCAGCGACGCTAGCTCACGGGCGATTCGTCGCAGAGTGTGTGGAACGGCGCAAAGCAGAACTCACCGCAGCATCTAGTGACTGAGGATCCATTTGAGCAATACATGTCGCCTAAGTTTTGAGCATTTTTCTGGTTTTGAGGCGAACCGGTATCTTTGGCTTTGCTGAGACTGTTACTGGCATCTGTTGCCTGAGTCCGGTAACATTCTCTGAGCGGCGTTGGCATAGGAAATCCAGTAAATTGCTCCACAGAGAGTGGCTTTTTACGGCACTTTTTACATTATTTAAGTTTTAATCCATGTAAAAAGGTAAAAAATCGAATTAAAAAAGCGAAAAAGGCGGGGTATATCAGTTGCTCGATTTTCGACGTGGAAAGAAGCAAGCGGTTACGTGCGTGCGAACCTAGGGTTTCGCACCTATAGTACTAAGACTAACCACAGCCACCTCACGGTTTGAAACTTAGTATATCTCTACTAATTCACCTGTGCATGCTCAGTACTAAGACAAACTATCGCTACTATTAGTACTTAAGTATTAAAATAAACCTACCACATTCCTCGTTTACTCACCTTTATGCGATCAATTTCAGCTCGATTGTGACGCTGTTCGAACTCAGTGTGCACCATTGTTATTTGTACGCGTTTGCAGCGAACGTCGAAAATCCTATGAAGAAAACACGTCTTGGAATATTGTAGAGCAACTTCGCTTTGAATGGCAGGAATGGGACAGCATGATCAAGATCATCTTCAACGTGAGAACAAGACGCTGCACTCGTGCTTCATTGCCAAATCGGTTCAACCGAACCAATTTTTTTTCAACTGATGGAAAATGTGGTGTAGCGCCACACCGATTTTGTGGTCGCTGTGTATTAGGGTCCCAATTACGGGTGACCCTAGCCAGATGTAGCCAAGAGCGGTCCCTGTTTCAATTTCCGAGCGGTCGCCTGGTTCAAGTTGCGAGCGGTCACAGTACTGGATGGGTTCATGCCCGGTGTTTCAGATTCAGAGCGGAAAAATGTCTCAGTTTGAGAGCGGATACGGTACTTCCAGCCGAGCCACCGACTAGGCGAATTACGGTGTTAGTTACATAGGAGAAGTCTGGGGGCGGTTTGAGATCCAAAACGGCCGTCGTTATACTTGATATTTGTATTGGCATTTTAGGAGACAGTAGAAAGAGCCATAGCGGCTCTTCAGGAACATAAGATCTAAACAGTGCAGAACCTTCTAACTCCCAACCAAGCGTACACTCTCCGGTAAGTCCCTGCGTGGGCTGGATTATGTCTGCCGTCAGCACCCGAGAGGCATAGCTTGTAGGGTGTTGACAGGTAGCGCCAAGAGGAAGTCGGCCCGGGGCAGGGAAATCTCGCCGAGTGCGCAAGGACAAGTCTCGCTAGGACAGCGAGCCGGTACGCCCGTCAGCCGGGCTCTTCTAGCCGAGTAGCCATTGCTCTCGGTGACCCGTAAAAGCGCTCGCGCGCTGCCGTCCATCCTTTGGTGGAGGGCACGGGGTTCAAGGCGGAAGTCAGTGAGCTCAGCTGGCTTCCCAAGGTTTCGACTGGCTTGGTTGCCTGGTCTCGGCGGGAGCCGCCACTGCT
>BSXT01002808.1:0-10480 GCA_030267785.1 Phytophthora fragariaefolia | reverse complement strand
GGTACTCTTTACCGACGAAGCGTCCGTCGAGCTACATGGACCGACTGGTCGTGTATCGGTGTGGCGGCGAGACTGGATGCAGTCATCGCCAAAAGGGGCGGTCACACTAAGTACTACTTTTGTACTTGCATTTTGTATTGGAGTCAGATGGGCGGTGATTTTTTACTACCGTGTTTTGAAAATTTTCGAAACCTTTCGCTGATAACAACAATATAACTACGTGTTTGACTTTTCTATTGCTACTGAGTAATAGCGTGCTCTTTTGCGGTTCTATAGGTGCAATTCCCATCACCAAAAGTTGCTTCGTCGACCAGATATGATCCTGAATGTCGAGCCCCATTTAGGTGGGCGGTGACTAAGTGGAGCCGCTGTAGAACCTGACACTTCTCTAATTGTCGCTAATATATTCTTTCTCCTTCCACTGACTCACTGCACACATCCTCAGATATCATCCGTTTCTAGTTCAACTTTGGATTCATCTTTTCACAATCACTCTCACTCTCGTTTCATCCTGTTTGTGTACCCACTCTCGATTCATCCGATTATACTCGAAATTAAGCCGCAACCCTGGCATAGCTGGTCTGCGTCTGATAGCGGGCAGCTCGGAGATTTGTCCTTTGGGGCTGCTTTGCGGATGTCACAAGATTTTCCTTCTCCGGGGATGTCATCGAGTAACGTAGGTGCAATATGCCCTAGGACTTAAATATTGCATTCCTCCTTCGCTCCGCAACGTCGAGAGCCGCTCCCGAAAAAATTCGCCGTGCTTCAAGTACAAAAAGCGAGATGCGCTTCAGATGGCGATAGCCGAGGAGTTGCAAAATGCTGTTAATAGGCTTCCACACAGCCAAGGATCGAATACTCACGTTCTGTAATAGTAAAAAAATAAAAAAAAATTGAGCTTGACGGTGTTTCGGTTTATACGCCAATACGCTCCATCTCTGGGATTCGGGAAACACTACGACAGAAGAGAACCTGAGCTGCCACTTCGATATCTAGACGAGCTTTCTTTTCACGCATCAGCTGCCCGTAGTTGGTAAAGGCCTCTTGAAATGGTGTGGACACCGCACTAATGCAGAGATATTTCTTCGCAAGTCGGGCAAGAGACGGGAACAGCCGCTGATACCGGCTCCACCACTCGAGTGGGTCGTGCTCAGTCTCATCCGTGGCAGGCAATGATGGAGAGTCCAGATACTGCTGGACTTGCGTCTTGAGCTTGTCGAGCTCGGTTGCAGGCTCATCGAGTGGAAAAAATTCGTGCAACAGTGCGGCTGTTTTCTTGTTGGCGAGAGAAGCACCTATCGCTGATACAGGCGGGCTTTTGCCACTCCGTTCATGCTTCTTGTGCTCGTCAGTTTGTTCATCATCATTAGCAGGGTCGTGCTGGGGCTGGCCATCATCAACTCCGTCAACTTTATCATTGACACCGAGCAACAAGTAGAGCGATTCTATGAGTCCCTCCTTCTCCGACGGAGGCAGAAATGGCAACGACTTAAAGCGTGGATCTAGTAGACACGACAAATACGGGGATGAAGGTGCTTGGCCTGATGAGCAAAGGCCCATGTGGAGATTGTTGACGATCGTATGCCGCACCGTCGCAACGAGCGGGTCGGTGATCCATGTTTCAGCGTCAGCTAGATGCTTTTTCAAGGAGTGCAGAAGTGGATACACGATCGACAAGCCAGGATAAGCAAGTGCGGAAACGTGAACTAACCCCTCAATGGGATCCAGTAGTTGTGCGAGCTGCTTTAGTGATGCCCACTCATCAGGAGACAATTCGCAACACACAAACCGCAATTGCATCGGTCTGCGAGCTGGGTTCGTGTCACTTTCCAGTCCTGTCTTGTAACGCAGCAACATGGGCTCCAGCTCCACAATTCGGCACATCATTTGTGTCGTCGAGTTCCAGCGATCATCGAAATCACATATTACGGGCAATGCCTCACCACTACTACCACTTGCCGCAGACACTGAAGGCGCAGCGGCAGCATTCTGGGATGAAGACGTTCCATCTTCTGCAGTTACTTCCGGGTTTTGATCCTCCTTGACACCATCCAATTCATCACCAATAGTGTTGTTTCCGCCGTCACCAATACTCACACTAACACCGTCAGCCGTGGCCGCAATTGAGGCTGCTTGCGTTGAAGCTGCGGAAGCAGCAGAGGCCTCCTCGCCCATACTACGCTGTAGAGCAAGGAAAATCTGGTATTCGGATGGGTTTTGAATAAAATAGGACACGTAGTTGCGGCAACGGCGCGTTAGGTCGGCGCATTCGCGCAACCCGCTGGACACGGCCCCTTCTAGCTCCTCCACAAAGCATCTTACGACAGCCAACCCTGGGTACTCACTGTGGATTGCATTCGCTTCGGCCTCTGCTTCAGCTTGAGCCTCAGCCACAGTCCGAGGGCTTTCAGTATCGTTTTCTAGAGAATTGTTGATGGTAGATGTATGTGAGCGCATGGTGAGCGCCGCGACCTTGGACGATGGGATATCCCACTTGTCCATGACGTCTCGAAGGAGTGCGATAGTATTAACCCGTTCGTCCAGAGGTAGCACGTACACCTCTAACACGCAGTCGCGGCGCCGAAACCCACGCGAGATCCAGTGGCCACTCACCGTGAGCACATTCTGCCCGAATGCAGACGTCCAATTGTTCAGCGACAGGCTTAACACTTCGACATCCGCCATGACCTCCTTCAAAATCTCCCGCTGCGAGTAGTACAGATTGGCCAGCGCGAGCTTGATCGTGTCCTCCGAGGGCAGCTTCGGTAGCGAGCCGCCCATGCCACCACCTCCGAAGCCGAGCGCTCCGCCATAGCCGAAGTTCAAACCGGGCGTGGGCCACTCCGTGGAGCCTCCGAAGAGCAGCATGCCCAGCTCGGCCCCCATATGCGAGACGTCCAGCGGCTCATACTGGGCGATCAGGTACTTGAGCAGTCGGTGCGTGAGGATCTTCTGGTTGGCCGCGTTGTTCACTGCTCCGCCGTTGCCCGCCGCGCTGCCGGCGCTGATGCTGGAGCTGTGTCGCCGGCCGCGCAGCCCGCCGCCGGCCGCGGTCGGGCCGGCTCCGGCCAGCGTGGCATAGTCGAAGAACCTCTGGTCCAGCTCGATGGCCGCGTCGTTGAGCTCGAAGCCGGCGGGGAACTGCAGCGCGCCGGACGTGGCCGCACCGGCCGCCGCTCCCGGCAGCGAGACGAAGCCGGCCGGGTCGAAGTCCCCGCCGGAGACGCCGAGCGCGGCGCCGGTCGCCGCCCCCAAGGCCGCGGCCGGGTCGGCCGGGTCCACGACGAGCTTCCTCCGCTTGGAGGCGGCGGCGCCGCCGCTGGCCGCGCGGCGGCGGGCCGTGCGCAGCTCCAGCAGCTGGTGGCGCTGCTTGCCGCCGAGCGGCTCGCCCGGCGAGAGGCTGCCGAGCGCGCCGGCCGCGTCGGGCAGCAACAGGCCGGCGCCCGCCCCGGGCGACGCGAGGCTCAGCTGCTGCTGCTGCTGCTGCTGCTGCTGGCGGCGCGCGTGCAGGCCGCGCGGGAACTCGTAGTCGGCCGCGCACTTGCCCGGCGCGTACTTGTGGTGCTTCTTGCGCAGGTGGCGGTTCATGGTGCTGGTGCCGCCCGAGTACGCGAAGCGCGTGGTCTGCGCGGGGCACAGCGTGCAGATGACGAACTTGCCGCTGCCGTCCTTCACGAAGTAGTCCCAGATGAAGCTCGGCAGCACCATGGCCGGCTCGGCCTTGTCGCGCCCGCGCCGCCGGCCCAGCGCCACGTCCGGCAGCAGCTCGTCGCGCGCGTCATGGGCCACGTCCGCGTCTGGCCCGGCCGCGTCCGGCGGCTTCACGTGCTCGTCGCCGCTCGGTTCGAGGACCGGCATGAGCTCCATCTTGGTGTTAACCGACTTTAGCTTGGAAATGTATGGCGGCGCGGTTCGCCCCGCCGGTCTCCGCGCGCGATTGGCTCAAAAGCGCGCGCCGACCGTTTATTCTGGGACGGAGAGATGGACGTCGGTTGACCTCCGCAATCGCTTTGGCACTTGGCTGACTAACGACGATTAGCACGAAATGTGTCGAGTGCGAAATGACTTTAAAAAAAAATAAAAAGAAGAAGAAGACGAAAAGGAAGAAGAAAAAGAATGCAGTCAATGCATATAACGAGTAGTGAAGACGGGCCCTACGACGACGACGTCCACTGGAAGTCCGGCGAGATCAACGCCTTGTCGAACACGCGGGCTGCGTCCTCCACTGTCCCCACCAGGCCCAGAACGGGCGTCAGCATGTCACTCTGAGTCACCACATGAGCCACGCGGCGAGTCACGCCATCCCACTGGAAGTACGCCGAGCCGCGCAGAACGATCCGCTGGCCCTACAGCTTCTCCACCAGGTGTCTGCTGTCATGTGAGAGGAAGAGGTGCGGGAACACGGTGCGCAGCGTTCTCTCCGTGATCGTCACGCGCGTTCTCGTGGTGGTGGCCACCGACCCGCTTTCCATTCGTTTCAAGCTGTCGGGCTCCATCTCGAAGTCGCCAAACCACTGGGAAAAGGTCCAGCTCTTCACCGTAGCCTCGGCGCCGTAGCCTCTGTTGGACACTACGTTTGGGGTCATCGAGGAGCGCACAAACGCAATCTGCTCGTTGTATTTTGTGACGGCCGAGGGGTTCGCTCGGGGCTTCGGCTGGGAACCCCGGCGGAAAAGGTTAAAGTATTGCGCTGCCATATTCCAGGCGTCCTCGTTTGGCTTGTTGCCGCGATGATGTTGCTCGAGAACCGCTATCTCTTGGCGAAGCTGCTCGGTGTCTTTCTCGAGATTTTCCATGTGCTTCTTCTGCTTCGCTCTATAGCGTCTCTGGATTTCTCGACGCTGGATTCGATGAAGCTGCCGACCAAGCACCAAAAGCTCTGCTGCCTCCTCGACTTCTGTGTTCGTGAGTTTCATGGACTGTTGACCCGCAAGCGGTGCATGCACAAGGCTTTTGCGGAGCATACAAGGAGGGTCTGCGACTCGCTTCCTCTTGCCGCTTGGAGCGAGTTTGCTCTCTGCTGCGTCGTTAAATTCAGCTGCACCAAAGCACTCCTCCCAATCTGTCGACGGGTTTTCGTGCACGAACGCGAGCCGAGTGCGGTCGTGATGCCGCTGCGTCTCATTCCTGATGGCGTGTTTTTCACTACTCTCCTCTACCGAGTACACGCTGTTTGCTCGTCTGGAGCACTGGATCATGCCGCTAATAACCGCATCACTCAGAAGCTGGCTGTTTGGTGGGCGGAGGACGCTTGGGTTCATCGTTTCCAGCAGTTGTTGGGTCTCGGAGCAGTCTCGAAATGGCAACAATGTGAGAAGTTCTAACAATAGAAGGCGCAGTCAGTTTCATCCATGAGAACAACAATCATGAGGTGTGATCGCTATATCAGGATTTCATACATTGCGACCGTCTCGTCTCTGCCAACAAATTGAGAGGTGCAACTGAGAGGTGATAGGTTACTCTTCAGTGGAGAAATATCTGAGGTAGCTAGGCTGTTTAAAACTTGGTCCTGGAGCACATTGTTGGCAGAGCGTTGCTGGTGAGACGATGTATTCGTCTTTCGAAGGAGCGGCCCAGCGGCTTCACCATATTTGTCTTCTGACAACATTATAGCAGCATCTGGACGTTGCTACAGTACTGATTGGTCCCAGTTGGCCTATGGGTCAGACCCGTGCGGGTTGCCGGGGTCCATGGCCATGGCACATAAGGTGGTGGAGCGCGGCTGCCTTTGCATGTGCATGAGCTCGAGGTTTCGCAGGATCACGTCATAAGACCGAAGCTCCTAGCCACTATCTACGACGACGGAGGGGTGACCGCGCCGAGCCGTGTCAAACAACATTGGCATCTACTTCTCCTTATTTTAGCACATGCTCTATTTGCTACTACTTGCACGTGTTCATTAGCTTCGATGCAATGGATTTTATCATGCCCATGTACAGTACATGTTTTGTATTACAGTACTTCGAAGTATGTATCAGGAACACTCACAGTTACAATGAAGTTGTGATAGCAATATCATGTAACCTCAATCGAACTAACCTGTGTTAATATTAATCGTACTGACAATCTGTCCGATACCGATTGTATCTACAAAACGCAATCCAGATTTAACCTCAATAAAAAGCGCTTGATATATTTCCAGAAAACAACGTAATTTGGCTATACGGGTATTCAGCAATTTTCGTGGTTGCGGTAATATACAATATGTTGTTTGTCAAGGACGAATTTGGCGTCACCTTTAATAAGTAAACCAGAGGGCAAGCAGCACTGTTCAATAGTAGATGCACATGGATGATCACAGAAAATCAACTGGTGATTTCTCGAACGGCGACCCCCTCCCCAGACGCCTCGTTCGGGTTGCCCCCAACTATACTCAAGATGGCATTTGCCGGCAGTGAGTTTTAGTTAATTAGTTGGCATGTCAGTAAAAGCGTTTCTGCTGTGATGTTTCCTCGAGATTATATCTTCTTCACCAATACATTTACAGTATCTCCTAAGACAAATAAATCAAGATAAGTTCCTGCGACTTTCATGTAGTTTGGGCAAGACTCACGACAGATAAATACTTCGCTATTCAAAGGCCATCATTGGAAAACCTGTGGGGAAAGCGACAGTCAGAGAAGGAAGACAGCACCACTGTCCTGGACCGGCTGTACCATGTTTTCGTCCAAGGCAACAAGCGGAGTGTAGTGTTTCCCGGGTAGAAGTACCAAAAACGTCAACACTCTCGGTGTGGGAGCTACCCCACAGGAACTTGTAGCCGAATGTATTGATGTAACTGGAACTTGGCAGATTGAAAAGTGAGGTCCGAGACTGATGCTGATCAGCTCGTACTCGGGGCGTCTTCGTCAATCCAAAGGCGTCCCCTTGGGTGTAGACGAAGAGCCAGAGATCCCAGTGGAAGGCAACATGCAGTTTGGCATACAAAGTCCCTAATGCGCAACCGGTTCAAGCACTAGCAGCTAGACCGGCAATATTTGGAGGTAGATCATTTCGAACAGCCAGACTAGTCTTCCGTCGCCAGCCATTCGATCTTGAGAAGATCTCCTGGCGGACACATCGGGGTCATCGATGTCTATGATCTGTGTACGATTGAAAGGAAAGCCTGGGCTAATTGGTTGCGGTGACACAACGGTGAAATACCTGGCATCCACTACACGGAGACAGCTGAGGTGAAGACCAGCTTATTGTTCTCTGTTTGCTAGTATCGCGAGTGCTAACGCTGCCACTTGACCCTCGTTTGTGTTTTTGCCTCGTGTTGAACGAAGGATCCTGCTGCAGGCGGTCACGGAGGCGCACTACGAGGAGTGGGTCGCGCGCATCAAGCACGTGGAGCAGTAGGGAGGACGGTGGTCGATTCGAGTCGGAGAGCGGACAGCCTAACGACCGCAGGCAGCGCACACGCTGCAGGGATGGACGCTAGACCGAGGCCGTCAGCTGGCCGCTCTCTCTTGTAAGTGTGCGTGTCGTCTTGACGTGCCTAGAAGAATGAAACAGAAGAAAATATGTAGTGAAGGTCGTGTCGGCCACGGGCTCCGTGGGCCCGGAGACCATTTTGCTTCCACTGCTGCTGCGTCGGACTCCGTCTCGGAGGATGCGGCTCAGCGCCTGCAGTGCAGACGGTCCGCTGCCCACAACGCCGCGACGTATCAGCCGATCCTGGCTCATCCGCGCTAGTCGCCGCGTCTGAAGTTGCCCTTGGGGAGCTCGTGCCGTGCGTCGCTCATATAAATCATCGGCCCCTCCCTCGAAATATTGCGGGGGCGCGTCGCACGCAGCGACTTTCGTTGGCGCCCGCGTTAGTGACGCCGTCACCCCGCGCAGGGTTGAGCTGAGGTGGGATTAGGTGAGACTCAGGACGCGCAAGTGGCGTCAATCAGGTGGGGCAGATCTCAGCGCCATGGAGCTGGAAGTAGTCCGCGCGTGGCGAGGGTGGAAGAACAGGCCATCGAGAGGCGGAGGTGCCGGGCTCTCTTCTGTCCTGGCGTCGAAGCCTGTCCTCGGGAGGTGAGCCTTACGACCCACAAAAGGCTTCCAAAGCTTCGAATCGATCCCGTGAGTCACCTTTCGCCAGTTTGCAGCGAGTGGGACACCACGCGCGGAGCCTTTGGGTCCTGCGGCCAAGCGACGCCACCTCATTCGCACCCTCACTTGAATCCAACGCGGCCCGCGTGGCAGAGCCCGTGGGGTATGTGTGACCTGCTCCGGACGCTCGGTCGTTCTCGGGGCGAGCGTCCGCTGGGTTGAACCTGCGTGGTGGGCGGAATGCTGCTGCTACCGAGCCTGGCAGCACCGAGCGTGATACTTACTGTACGCGCTTCCAGGATGTCGCCTAGCGCATCATACGGTGCCGGGTGGAGATGGATGTTGAAGCAGTTGTTGCAGTTGAAGCCCATCGATGCGGGGCGGCAGTATATTTGATTGATTCATCTAAGCTATGGCTATGGTACATGGAGTCACTCACAGGGCGGCACCACGAGTGGACATGGAGGACGTGCAGCGCTCTAGCAGTCGGAGCTGTTCATGCAGTCCAGTGGGAGCCGGGCGAAGGCGCGGCCGGCCTCCGTCAGCTCGACGCTGCTGCTGCTGCTTCTGCTGCTGAGCATGGTCATGGCCGTGGCGGCGGCCTCGTCGTCGGAAGCGGCGACCGAGCGGCACGCCGACGGCGAGCGACTGCGACTGCTACGGCTACTGTGGCTGGACGGCGAGCGGCCGGCCTTGGCCCGCTCCAGCGCGCGCTCCTGGCGGATGCGCTGCGCGTCTTCGCGCGAGATGGCCGACCAGTTGATGGCGTGCTTCTTGGACTTCATGAGGCGGTAGGGCCACACGATGCCGAGGCGCCGGCAGTTGCGCTTGATGGTGACGGTGGCCACGCCGAGCTGCTGCGCGGCCTCGCGCTGCGACATATGGAAGTACTTGGCCATCTCCTCCGTGGTGAAGTCGAAGACGACGCGGCTCTTGCGGGCCTTCTTGCTGGGGCTGGCCGCGGGCTGCGCGCGCGCCTTGGCGGCGGCCACGGAGGGCGAGGCCGGGTGCGCGTGCGACGGCGAGGCCGCGGGCGTGGCGAAGGAGTGCACGGCCACGGGCGGCGGCGGCTGGAAGCGGAAGGCCGCCGGGCCGCAGTGCAGCGGGTGCGCCACGCTGAAGGTGCTGGGCGCAGAGAGCGGCATGCTGCTCATCATGTTGCGGGGGACTCGGGCGGGCGGGGCGGGGGGCGGCGGGGCTCGCTGGCTAGCGGGTGAATTGGCGAATGACTCGCTCCGGCCGCTGCGCATTTCGGCGGCCGGCCGAGATGCCGGGCGCAGGCGAGGGGCGAGTCGCGCTCCGGACGCACAGACTCCTCACTGATTAGCGCTGACACGAGCGGCGCTGGCGCCAACCGGCCACTGCGGCGCAGCGGATACTTTTCGCGCCATCGCCTGTCTCGCGCGAGATCTTAGTCCGCAGACAAGCCCGCGCTGCGACTTGGGGGCCGCGGGCCCAGCGCGGCCGGCGCCGCCTCTGGCCGCCCGCGTTCTGGCGACAAATGAGCGGCACTTGACCCCTTTGAAGTTGGAATAAGAACGGCGCGGATCGCTTGAACACGCACTTTTGCAGAGACCGGCGCGGCGCCCGCGCTACCCCCCGAAACGCTGGACCCACATGGCTGCGGCGGACCTTGCAGAGCAGAGCCGGCCAGCAGCTCGGACTTCAGGCCCAGAGCTCAGAGCTCAGAGCTCAGACTCCAGACTCTCCGCGGGGGGAGGGGGCTCGCTCGGCAGCAGGCAGATCGTCCGGCGGCGGCGGCGGGCTCACCCACCCTCAGCGCCACGACACATGGTTTGGCCGCTCGGCGCGGCTCGCTCGCGTGAGGCGGCCGCCGCGCGGCTCCATCTGACGCTTCAACTACATGTAGCTGAGTCCCGCTTGCAGCCGAGGCGCTCACCTGCCTGCGCGCCTGCCCGCGTTCGTGTCTCTGGGCTGCAAACTATGGGATACTCCGCTGCGAGAGTAGCAGAGACCGATGATTCGGCGCCCCTTGTGCAGCCTCCGCCGTTACGGACGTCACAGGCGTCGCACGGTTGCGTTTGGATAAGAGGGACATGTTGCACCGTGCTCGTCGGGGTGCCACTGCGCTCGTCGTGGAGCACTATCCACTTTAACTGTGAAGCGGGCCTTTGCGGCCGACCGACGAGCGCGGATTCTTGCTGTCTCCTGGGAACAGGATCAGGGGAAATCTGGTTCCTGCAGTTTCACCGTCAGTGTTTGGCGCCGGAGCCGGCAGCTTGCGCCTGACAGGCGGTGGCGAGTCAATGGAACATCAGTCCTGGTTTGGTCCGCGCTCGGTTCAGCGCTCGAGTGGGACCTGCTGCGTTTTGCAGCGTGGGCCTTGGCGTGTCTTACGCTTCTTGGCATCCGTGCGTAATTCCACGGCGCGCGCGAACCCTCAAAGCAGATAGCTTCAGCGCGCGTTGGGGCAAGTCTAGCGCTGACATATCGG
>BSXT01002807.1:0-16088 GCA_030267785.1 Phytophthora fragariaefolia | reverse complement strand
AAACATATGCAACTCACTATCTAGCATAGTGACTCCTAATAAAATGCATGCTGACTGGCTCACGATCCACCTACTGTTTCTTTGTTATCTTTTCGGATCCCGTACTGATATTTGGTTAATATCAAGTACTGATCTTGTTAATATGTGTCATACACACTTGGTGTACGTTCACCCAAGGTGTGTATGCCACACTTGTGTAACCCCGTTACACAGGAGCTGGCGACAAGCTGAAGGAGGCGAGGAGCTGGAGGGCGGCGTGGTGTCACACTAGCAACTCGACCCTGGTGGGGTCGTGCTGCTGGTGTCTGGCGTTGGTGGTGGGTTGGCGCTGCTGGTGTGGAATGCACCGCAGGAGTACCCCTCCATCAACGCCTTGGTACTGTTGAATGGGAATAATATGTTGACATAATAAAGGGTTTATTTGTTTATCCTACTTCATAGCCTAGTGTTTCGCCTCACGGTATCTAGCTAATCACACGTGTGGGCTGCTCATGCATGTCCTGAATGAGTCGGACGGCGTGTCCAGGAAACTCGGTTGAGTTCGTGATAAAGGTTGAAGCACCATTGCAAAAGGCCGAAAGCAGCATTACGTAGGCTATACAAAAGCTAAGTGACTTGTCGGCAGCGTAATATATATTTGTATTATATCTCAATCATTTAGATTTACTATGGAATGAATACATATTTCGGTCGTGATGCCGACATTATATCGTCGGCACGTATCGGCATTGAATAAACCTATCCCTAAGCATATCAATTGGTCTAAATAGGATGCTCTTGGATTCTTATTCGCTAGTAAAGCGCATTCGACATATGATTAGCCTACGATGGCCATACAATGGCCAAGTCATATAATTGTATGTCGGCACCGTCACGATATTAATCCGTATCCGATGACTTGAACTGATCTGCATCTGCTTCAACTTCATCTGCATCCTTTGTCTGCCCGCCGTTCACCTGCTCGTGCTGCTTTATTCCGCTGAGGACGCCACCGCGCTGATGGTGCTCACGCTGAAGGCTTCTCATTCTGTAACTTGCAAGTCCTCGCGCAGTCGCTGTCCGTCGTCGCTGGTGTCGTCCTGCTGCCTTATGCGTCGTCCACGCTGCGTCGTCTCTTCAATCATGCGCATGGAGCCTGCTCTTCGGGTTGCCCTGGCTGTCGATCTTGCGCATAGAGCCTCTTTCGCGGGGCTGCCTTGATCACTGGAGTGGTTTAGCGTGGTGTCGCTGCGCGCGTGTGCTGCTTTCGTGCTTGCTGTAGATGTTGCAGTTTGGTGCTCCGCACTAAGTAGCCAAACTATGTAATACACACCAGTTTTGAACCCATCGTACCAAATTTTGAGTCCGTTGTACCCAAAGCGCCCAATTTGCACTATTCTTGAGGCTTGAGTTGCCGCCGTTTGCGTCGAGCAACATTATCACTTTCCGTAAGCACTTTCTTGATTGCTTGTGACTTGGTGTTCACTGCACTTGGAGCTCGTCAGCGCTTGTTTGATCGCCTCGGTTGCCTCGCTTCAAACCCTTGAACTAGTCCAGACACTTGGTGTAGATTTTCTAGTAGCTCCCAGGTAGCTATGTCCTCACCGACCCACCAAATGAGGTACTGGCACGATCCCTGGTGCTTGCGCTTCTTTAGCACAGCTTCTTCAAGCTGGCCAACACTGCCGTAATGTAAAACGACTTCTTGAGGTCGTGAAAGTCTGTAGCGGGGCTACACATTCGGCCAACCTCCACATTAGTGCAACATGCACTAGTAGATACATTCGGGTGGGCCACATTGTAGTGTGGCCACCATTCATAGTAGGAAACAATACTATTGGCAGAAAGCAATAGATATCTGCCAATAAAGAGCATGCATTAGGATAGGGATTCTGCCAACGAGTGGTTGGCAGATCCTCTCTTTATAGATATCAGTTTTAGGAGGCAAGTCCAAAGTTAACATTCAAATTTAGTTATCATTTTCTGCCAAAAGGTTATTGATAAGTCTTTATTTAGATCTAACTATACTTACGAAGCTAAGTATACTTAATCTAAATTAACTACACCTACGCTTCCTCCTACACGTCGCGCACACGTGTAAGCTAAAGTAGTGGGCTAAGTAAGCCCACTACAAAGTCGGCTAGGCTGCTCGTAGAACCGGAGTTGAATACGGGGTGAAGTATCAGGCTCGGCGGCAGGTTGAACTCGTATGCGTGCTTGTGGACCGTGCGTACAACCGAGTACGGCCCAATCCACTTGGGGCTGAGCTTGTGAGAGTTTGGGAATCCTGTGTGTGCTGTCTTGAGGTTCTTCGTGCTTAGATACACGGGGTCCCAGACCGTGAAGGCTTGCTCCTTGCGTCCCTGTTCGTGCACGTCTGCCATAATATGCTTAAGCTTATATTACAAGCTTGAGCATCTCCAAGTGCTTCGTGGCACTGTCGCAATACTGCAGCTTGATGTTATGCAAACTTGACACCTTGTTGCCGTCCGCCTCGAAATCGTCGTCGCTTTGATGCTGCGAGAGCTGACAGTGGGTTGGCGGGTACGTAGCCAAGATCTGCTTCAAATTGAGACATCTTAATACTGGGGTTAACAACTGAGTTGATGGCGAGCTCCGTATTTGCCAGATGGATATCCCAGTTGTCTTGCCGAGGTGACAGGAAACAGCGTATATACTATTCGAGCGTACGGTTGGTGCGATCGGGTTGTCCGTCACCTTGAGCTTGGTAAGCCACTGTCATCTCGAGCTTTGTCCCAACGTCTTCAAAAACTTGACTCCAAAATCCAGCGATGAACTTAGTGTCACGGTCCGACACAATATCTTGAGGCATTCCGTGAAGTCTCCAAATGTTATCGATGAACAGCGTTGCCACTTCTTGAGCTGACAGTTGGGATAAAGTGTGAACGCTTGGTCAGTCAGTCGACTACAACCCAAATAAAATTGTTGGCTCTCTTAGTATCCGGAAGGTCCGTAATAAAATCAATTGAAATAGAACGCCACCGTTCGTCTGGAATCTGCAAAGGCTTCATCAATCCTGGCGTTTTCGAAAGTCGCGACTTGTTTCGCCGACAGTCTTCACAATCCGCGATGTACTTCTTGATCGTCCGAATCATACGTGGCCACTGCCAATCTGTTTGTAACTTCAAGCACATGCGATCGCTACCGGGGTGTCCCCCGTAGATAGAGCCATGTACTTCAGCAATAATCTTGTGCTTCAGGTTCAGGATGTTGGGAACCACGATCCGGGGCTTCACATCAGTCGATCCTTGGTACCATACGAGATTGATCTCCACCAAATACGCCTTGTACTGTGTTTCAGACACATCTCGAGATGTAGAACCATCTCTGCGCCTCTCAATCACTCGTCGAATTTGTTGAATAATCTTGTCCTTCTTGTGACCCTCAATGATCGTCTTGATTAAGTTACTGGTGGGTCCTTTGTCTCAGGTTTGAGGTCCGGTCTTCGACTGAGTGCATCTGCTATACCATTCTTGGCTCCAGGGAGATACGCGAAAACTGGTTGATATTCTGCAAGTTTATCATACCAACGGGCTAGACGTCGATTTGCCATTTTCAGCTGGAAAATATGTTCGAGAGACTTGTGATCCGTTTCAATCATCACTGGTCGATCCAAACAGTAAATCCGAAATGCTGCCAACGCGTTCACAATTGCAAATAGCCCTTGTTGCTGAGAAGAATACTTCAGCTCTGCCATTTAATCCTTCGACTCGTGAACGCAATTGGTCGCTCGACACCATCAACTTTCTGAAATAGAACACCGCCGACAGCAAACTGACTGGCGTCGGTTCGTAGGTGCATTTTTTTATAAAGTCGGGCAAGTGCAAAACAGGTGTATCTGCTAGTCGTCTCCGCAGTTCCTCGAAGTTCTTGAGTTGGTCTTCCTTCAACGTGATCTTCGAGTTCCGTTGATTCTTCTTCGTCAATAGAGCAAACAGAGGAGCAGTAAGTTCTGCGTACTGTTCACAAAATCGTTACACGTATCCAGTCAAACCGAGAAAACTGCGCAGTTGATCTTGAGTTCTGGGAACAGGCCAATCACGAATTGTGTGCACCTTGTCTGGATCGATTCGAACACCGTTACGCCCGATAAAATCACCGAGGCACGTAATTTCGTCAGCGCAGAACACACACTTGGACAGCTTGACGTAAAGATTCTTCTTCTTCAAAATCTCCAACACGTCACGGAACGCTTCCAGATGCTCCTTGATAATCTTCGACTTCGTAAAGATGTAAATGTCATCATAAAACGAGCGTGTGTGTCAATCCCTTGAACAGTGATGAAGTCAACCGATGCATCGTTGCGGGTGCATTACTGACTCCCATGCGTAACACCAGGTATTCGTACAGCTCACTTGGCGCTTGGAATGCAGTATACTTGCTGTGGTCTTGCTTCATCCGCACTTGGTAGTACGCTGACATCAAATCCATACACGAGAAATAGTAGGCTCCTGCCATACTGTCGAAAACATCTTCTTTCCGCGTCATCGGTACACTCTGCCGGATCGTATTGTTGTTGAGGTACCGATAGTCATGGACGATTCGCCATCCAACTGGTTTCCGCACACAAAACGTTGGTGCTGCGTGAGGACTGATACTTGGACTGATTAATCCCTTGGAAATCATGTCTCACACCCATTTGTCAATCTCTGCTTTCTGCTCTGGTGAGAGTCTCCACTGCTGACGAAACATAGCAACCTTCGGTCCTTTTGCGTTGATACGATGTTCGATATCTCGCTCCATCGGTAGTCCGTCGGTAACTCCGGCATGAACAGACTTTCCTTGTAGGCTTTGAGCACCGAAAGGGCTGGGTTGGCTTTGAATGAGTCCCAATCGGTTAGTAGGAATCGCTTGGCCTTTCCGATCCAACGTTGTCTGGTTCGTCGTTTCGCTTGATATCACGGTCAATATCTTTGACTGTATCGTTCGTCAACACACCATGAAATCGTGTTCGGGTTGGTACTTCGCAGGTAACCGCAGAAACTTCCTCAGCTTCTTCCTTTGATGTACTTGGTCTCGACCCCTTCTGATTCAACCACTCCAAGAGTAAACATTGCCTCTACTTGGGCATTCTTTTCTCTCTCCGAGAGAGATTCTTCACGCCTCCAGAAGGTCTTTCAGCCAGTTCCACTTTGCACTCCGGCCGCGTTTCTGGCACGGCGGCTCGACAGGAATCACGGCTTCTCGTGGTAGAGCTTTCGCTGTCCACAGCATCATGAAGACCAGGGTCGTTCGCCTGACTGCACTTCCCGTAGGAAGTCGAAGTATTCATTGCTGAGTCTCCCCTGAAGTCGTCATTCTTAAAGCATCGATGTTTCCAGTCGATGTTCGGTTGTACATCCACAAAGAATGGCATCCCGAGGACACGATCAAATTCATCTGGAATGTTGAATACGACGGCGATGCACGGGTACTTGGGGTACACGCTTGAGTTGAATTTCGATCTTCGCCAACTCTAGAACGGCTTCGCCGATCTTAATATCACCGAGTTTCACTCTGATTGTGCGTCCAGGGTACACATGAGTCTTCAACTTGTGTTTGTTTACAAACTACGTGACACATACACTGTAGTAGCGCCACAGTCTAGGAGAAACTTGAACTTGAACTTCTCATCGCTCTGTACCAGGTCTCCATCCACAGCAAACAACGGTGCACGGTTGTACACGAGAGGGTCTTCGCAAAGCAGATTCAACGTAGCTTCGTTTACGGTTAAACCCACCTCGCTAGTCCTCCCCACGACAGGCCCCTCTTCTACTGACGTGGCTGGTCGTTTTCCTGGTCGCTCTTCAGCTTCTTGCAATCGTGCTTAGAGTGAACGGGCATCTTGCAGTAATAGCACACATGTCCTTCCTTGTCTTTCTCCGTAGGCGCGTAATGACCAGGCTTGAATGAACGCTTGCTGAACGGCTTCTTGTCTCGCGGATGGTTCGCTCTTGGTTTTCCGCGGAAGCGTTGCTCGCGCTCGGGCTTCTCACGATTGGTTTTGCTGTCACCACCGAAGTGGAACATCTCGTACTTGACAGCTTGGTCCATTGCCTCGCTCAGCGTCATCGGGTTCTGCAGCTTGACGTAAGCTTGGGTCGCGCGCTTGAGGCCGTCACAGTAGTAGCTGACTTGGTCCTCTTCGCTCATGTTTTCCACGCGGAAGATGAGCGCGGAGTACTTGCCATTGTAGTTCTCGATATCGTCGACTTGGTGTAGCTGACAAAGCTTTTGGCGCAGCACGGCTTGGTAGTTGGAGGCTTCGAAATGCGCGAGAGCATCTTGGGTGAACTGCGCCCACGTCTGTTCCTCCACAGGTTTTCGACGCCCAGAACAGGAACCATCCAGACGCAGGGTCTTCTATGGCAGTTCCAGCGATGGATAGGAGCGTGGTGTTGTCCCCGCCCCCGTCGTGGCCGTGAATACGACACAGTGTCTCCACTTGGAAGAGCCACTGGCGCACGTCTTCGCCGCGCTTCTCCTTGAACTTGAGCAGGCCGCTTGGGACACGCAGCTTGGTCTCAGCTGGCCTCTCTGGCTGGGCTTGACGGCTGATTCGTAGAGTGGCCAGCTCAGCACGCAGCTCAGCGAGCTGGGCTTCAGGGTGCTCCGGACTCCTCCGTCTTCCGCAGCCGGTTCTTGGGTGTTCTTGCGTGTCTTGAAGGTCATGGTCGTCGAGTCTTGACCAACAAGTGCTACCAGTGATTCAAATTGGCCCTCGGACACGGGAGAGGAGGGAGGCCGGGAGGCTGGGAGGTGTCTTGGGACTGGCGGGGAGATTCCGAAGTGTGGTCGCTCCCCGACCAGCCCTGCAACCAAACGGATGGCTGAGGGGGTCCCTATATTATCACACTCTATCGAATAGATTAACCTTCCTAAACACATACAGAACATTTCTGATACAGACACCTTGGATGCAACTGCACGAATCATTAAAAATTATTAATATTTTTGTTTTATTTCTCTTTTTCTTATAAACAGTCCAGCCCTCGCTAGCAGCAAAACCGAGCAGAGATAAAATACATATGAGCTCTTTTATTCTTGGAGTGCCATCGCGCAACATTCGCACTTCGCACTTCGTTGAGGTGGACGACACAGGAAACACGCAGGTGTGGAGTAGCGCCCTCGCGGAAATCCGCCAAGTGGTTATCTCCCCGGTACTTGAGTGACGTATCTCAGGATAGGGTCACGGACTAACTTGAACCTTGAGTGGATGGTCTTCCTTACTCGGACGGTCTTGTTCTTGATCCGTCTGTTCTCCTGTTTTGCCCTTGGTCGCGCGCGGTTATCGGGGCGTCGCGTCCTTGGGGGTTGCGTGGCGTTATCGGGGCCAACGCGGTCTTGTGTGGTGTTATCGGGCCAGCACGGGTCTTTGTCTTCAGCTGCGCGTTATCGGGGCGCGCCTTGACGGTATCGTTTAACGTGTCCCTTCTGTGGGTCTGAGGGGTGAGTACACCGACGACCGAGGGACGGGGGGCTGCGTTATCGGGGCAGCTCTGCTTGCCGGAACTCGGAAGTCCTTGGACCAAAAGGGAGAAATCCACTTGAGTGTCACAAAGAAGATTTGGGACTGAGCCTTACACCTATCCAATGCTATCGACCGGCTACTTGAACCTTGCCACGCGGCGGTTCCATGCCTAGCCCTACTTCGCTCATCAGCCCTGATGTCTGTTCCCCTAGCCCTACGAAGGGGTCTGTCCTGGGCGGCGGGGACCGCCCGTCCTGGATGGCCAGGACGGGGTCACTAAAGTGGGGGTATCGCTGAAGTAGGGCCCGTCCGGAACATTCCATCGCCATTTGATCACGCTGACCGGTTCTAGGGACATCCGTCTTGGGTCGGTCATCCGCCGTCTCTCGGGTCTGCTGGTGCCATCATTGCACCAGCCTTGGCGCACGCCTCCCGCTCCCACTGCACTTCTCCACACAGGGTATCCATTTTTTGGGTCAAAACTCGGTCAATGTCAAATTAGGTCAACACCGTTTTATGGGCCAACTGTCGGGTCAAATTTGAGATGGGTCAAATTGGATCAAAATATATCATGATAACAAGAGTGTACCCTATACTATTATAACTAAACTCTGTTTTAGTATGCGGACAAAGAGATACCTTTCCCTTGTTATAATTAGCAGCATAGCGTTAGGGTTTCTCGGTTGCGTTAATTTGCTAACACCGCTATCGAGGTAAATCATACGAAGCTACAAGCAATACAACGGTTGCTAAAGGAACGACATACGACATCCCGGAAACGGCACACGGCACCACGAGCAATGCCACGATCAGCGTAGTAGCAACCAGTGATGACCAAAAACGTATTGGATGGCATTGCATATTTGGAAAAGAGTAAGAATATGTATTGGAATACCTAAGCAGCTTTACAATAAGAACTGCAATACTCGTCGGACCTGCAATATATACTGCAATTCTATTCACTCCGTCGTAGTGGGCGCTGCTTTCATGGCCTGTGCCACCATGTCCGCATTCCAAAGGTGTCGATTGGGCTTCAAAAAAGCAGTTTCTCAAAATTGACAGGTGTCAATCGCTTTCTAGTGGCCCTCAACACATGTTTGGCACTGCTAAACAGTCTCTCAGCGGACGCAGATGTCCCGGAAATAAATCGGAGGTCGGCATACACTTCGCCCGTTGTTAGGCGCTGTCGTTTGCGATCACAAAGTCGAGATACGTAGCTACGTTTGCCTTCATTATCAGGAGTCATTGCCTCGTCTGGGGATGCACGCACTAAGAAGCTACTAACTCGAACCTTCTCCTCGTTTGTCAGTTTTTCCTGTTCCCGACGAATGATCTTTACCACTGCGGCTTTGCATTGAGGTTATACGAAATTGTAGCATCTAGTCTTTAGCTCTCGGTAATCTTCTGTCATTAGCTCGAACGTTTCGTTCACAACTCCAATATGCTGTCCCTTCTTTTGCAAGTCTGTCATTATGCTCTTTAAATCTTTGAGAGCAGGCATCACACTCTTGATGCGGTCTAAATCAGCGCGACGGATTGTGTCTATGTCATCTAGTTGTCTCGCCGATCCTTCAATTTGCAGAAAGCGCTGCAACATTTTGGGCGTTGACGACCATCGGGTTACATTACGCTTAATCGGAGTGAGAGAAGTCAGCTCACGAAGTGCCCTTGCAGCCATCAGGTTTCGCATTTGAGACATGGTTTTGTTTTATCCACTCGTGCAATAGTTTTCTCGATGGCAGGACGGCGAGCAAGTTAAGCTTTTATCGCGAGATTTAGCTTATGACATCCACAACCAATCAGTGGAACGTTCATTAAGTCAGCTAGCGGCTTATCGGTTGCACAATTGTCTCCAATTAGAACAGCACGTGCTTTAATCGACTTTCCGTAGATTGCCAGAACAGACTCTAACAACGCATAGTGCTCTTTAGCAGTGTAAGACTTTTCATTGAGCGGTGGGGAGCAATCCAGTAGGACTTCGTAATACACACCATTTCCCATGAAAGTGGCAATGACAGCAATGTAATGCATCGATAGGTCCGTCCATCCATCAAACATTATTCCATAGAAAATTTGCAACCGTTTGGTGATTTTCTGTTCAACCAACGGGACCAGGTGCGTGATGTAGAGCATAATGCTGTTGCTGCAAACAGAGTTAAGTTGAGACATCGAACGAGTCAAAGGGTTGTCTACCTCTGAGATAGGCATGCACGCAAAATAATCCACTCAATCCACCGAAAACAGACAGCTCTCAATTTGAAATGTTTTTTTTCTCTCGAAACCAAGAGGATTCGCTTGGTCCATTTTAGCTAGGGAATACTTGGACATGTAGTCAGGACCCACACAACTCTGAAGGTGCGTCCGAATATTATAATATCCGGTTTTCCACGCCTGTTTGGGCTTGGCTGGGCACTTGCGGTATTGATATGTGACAACTCCGTTGACAACACCGACGTCGAAAAAGATCAACACCTCATTAGGAGTGCAGCTTGTGGAGAAAGCAGCTTTACATAGAGCCATCACAGGTGACGTGCACTTGACTGGGGAAACGAGATGGCTTGGAACAACTGCAAAATATAGAATGAGAGGAGATCGAATGCATCGAGCAGAGACTACGGACAAGTTGTCTGTCCACCAACGATTGCCGACTTGATACTAGCCTGTGTGCTGTTTGACCGGTTAGGCTTTGGGGAAGTGCCAGCAAGTGAATTTACTGAATTCACTGAGCTGCAATACCGGACCGGTTAGGTGTAGTCCCACAATGACCGGTTAGGTGTAGGCCCGCAATAAGAACTGCAATGCTGCGGTGCGCAGCAGCATGTATTGCAATACTAAGAGACCGTGCAATACAGTACTGCAAGTAGTATTGATCAATACCAATATCGGCAATATATTTTTGGCCATCACTAGACCATAGAGCAAAAAAATGAGGTGTCCGTGAATTATGTGAGTGTATCTTAGAAATCGATGTTATTTACGAGACAACACTACAGAGAACGTACGATTCCAACATAGGCATAAAAATCCGTAATTATTCTAAGCTGCGATAGAACTGATCAAACTGTGTCATTTTGTATGCAATGGACTTGCATCGGCAAAGCTCAGAAAAACATAATAAGATTATGATATATCCGTATTATTCCGTAGTACATGTAATGTATTGCGATACTGTAATATCTAAAAAGTATAGCGCTTTTGCGAAATACCAGCTGGTTAGATAGACGCACCGCACCCACGCACAGGCTGTAAGCTTATCTGATCAATACGCACTGCAAAACATCCCTGCCAGTAACATGCTAAACACTGGTGCACAAGTTCTCGACCGCATCAATCGCCAATGGGGTAATGAAGCCATCAACCTACGAAAACCTTGCCTATCACGTGGAAGCACACCGACTCTTGCGACGTTTACAGCAGAAACTCCTACAAACTTATGTTTGGGCCACAAATATAGCCAACTGTTTTTCAAAGCATCGTACTTTACTTGGTAGTAACACACTTGTCTGAGATTTGTCCTGAGATTCAAATATATAAGAAATAACGCTGGTAATGCGACATATTTTCATCTACTTCTGAACCAACCGTTGTTTTGCGATAAAACCACACTATCTACATACACAGCAGTTATACGCGGTACTGTGTACCATACACTATGACTGACGTTTTGAGAGTGTTATCTACTGGAAGTAACCATAGGACGAGCGATGCGACGGTAACGGCATCTTGTATCTACAACAAGGAGTAAGCACTTCACACCAAACTAGAGCACGAATCGACTCACTTTTCAGTCGCTTTTGCACCGCTCAAGCCTCCAATTTACACTTCACTCCGCCTATCTTCGACTACAATGTCCAGCAAACCGTCTCTGCACTCCGATCATATCGGCTACGACGGATCTGACTACAGTGTTGCCTCCGCCGAGACCGTCATTCTTGGGGAAACGCCAGATGAAGCGTTGGACTCATTGAATGGAGAAGAAAATGGAGCATGCCTCCACCTGATTGGAGGAGAACTTCAATCTTCAGATGTTCAAGTTGAAGAGCCAACCGACCTGTCCCTGGGGAACAAGTCTATCACCTATCAGGGGTATTCATATGCATGGTATTACACTGGGTCTGCTTCCACGAATTATCGGCGCAGTGTCTACCGGTGGACGGGTTGCAAGGCCAAGCTAATCGTGAAAGAGGCTGTGACTGAAGTATCTGGCGAACATGAGCTAGTCTGACACCCGCCGGCCGATAAGTTCAAGGCTGACTGTCATCAATCAGAAGGAGCAGATGGTGTTGGCGACCGATGAAATTGGATTGTCCGAGGTGACGCTCACGCATCAGGACGTTTGGCGCATAATTCGCGACAAGTTCTACGATGACGATGACGTGATTGTTCAGGGTGCTTCCAAGAAGCAGGTTTTTGGTCGGCTCAATTACACAAAAACAGTTCACTTTGGGCGTGAAATCTACAGCCGTATCGACAGCGAGCCACTTTGCGACGGTCGAAACAACCCTGGTCTGAAATTCTCTCAGTTCTACTTCACTTACTACGAAGAGAAGGCTTTGCATCGAGTTATTGGATGTGCGCATCCTCACCTTGTTGATCGTATGCGGCAGCAGCAAACCTCTCTTTTCTTCGATGACACATACAGATGTGTGTCTGTGCTATTCTAACAGCTTGTGATCATCATGATGTACGACAACATTTCAGACGTGTATTTGCCCGCGTTTTATGTGCTGACTACGCGTAAGTCTACTGATGTCTACGAACATTTGCTGCACTTCGTGTTCATTGCGACCAAGAGAAAAGTCCTCGCTCCGATATCACTGGTCGAAGGAAACGTGGTGTTCGAGCTCGGTTGAAACGAGACTGCCTGGCAGCTGGGATTGTCTATTCAAAGGAGAACTGGAAGCGATTCGGGAAATATTTTGAAAGCACATGGATCAAAAAGTTCAAGCCGGAGTGGTGGAATGTATCTGGTCTGCGTGAACCGGACAAACAACCCCCTCGAACGCTACAACAGATCGCTTAATGAAGCCTTTTCCGTCGCACACCCAGATATCACGCAATTTATTGGTGTTATTGACGAACAAAGTCGCGAAAATGTTAGACTTTTAGCTGATATTTTAAACCGCCGCGCTCGAGCTCCAAATCACGCTCCTGCTCACGCACCTTCTAGCCTCGAACCCGACTCGGACTCAGATTCGGATACTGTAGAATTTGAAGGTTCAGAAATTGAAAACAGCTCATGCACCTCATCGATAGCATCCGTCTCACCGAAGTACTAGTGAAAGCTGACTTACAACCGTAAATCCAACAATATACGTGCAAAATGTGTCGATAACTCATTTCGAATTGTAAAAGACAATCTCGCACTACTACACGGATCAACCGGCAGGTCCATGCTAACGCCTCACCCCTAACACACACAGTCTGCTAACATTTCGTCGGCTTGCCTCCCACTTTACGAAGCGGAGGTACCGTCACACTAATTGGGTATACTAACGCAACCCTACACATTTCACTTGGCCCAGATTTCCAAAACCACTTCGCCGTTATTAAAGTCCTGATAAGTACCACTATAACTGCATGTATATTTAAGGCAAATATTAAACATGGGAATTATGTCAGGAACTGGTTGTACTGTCTTTGTATGGGTCCAATTTAGGGTCAAACTTTAGTACTATTTCTAATTTGTAGGCTTAAAGTGTGTTGACCCAATTTGACCTTGACCGAATTTGATTTCAAAAATTCACCCCAACACGCAGGTACAGTGCTTACAGTAATTAGTCTGACTTCAAAATTAGTCTGCGTTCAAAAATAGTCTATACCAGGCTAATTCATGTTAACCAGGAATGAGCAAATACAAAATTAGTCTGAGCAAAAATGTTCAAAATTAGTCTGTCATGAAATGAGCTCGTCTTGGCGAGGTCAATCAAAAGTGGAACAAGAATGGTATCGACTAAGCCCGAAAAGCAATGATGCGATGTGGTCTGCCTCTGGGAATGGATGGAACCTGGTTTACGCATCAACATTTCCCTCATCACAAGAGATCATCAAAAAGTATCCGAGTGAATTTGAGCAAGCTTAATTAGGGGCGGAAACTGAGAACTCCAGCTGAGCTGTTACGCTGAGGTAACCTGAAGCGACCGTATCGAACCCTAGACAAGTACGATGGGGTGCTGGTGCAGGATTTACGCACAGCGCGAAACCAAGCTGCTGTCGCCTCGCAGAAGGAACAGGCAAGACAGCCCATGTACTATAATCAGCGGAATGTATGACAACACGTGGCTTTCAGGCCAGGTCAGCTTGTTTGGATCTACAGACCAGCACATGGGCCCGGAATTACCAGATTTGGACACTGATGGAGAGGGCCAGCACAAGTGGTAGAAGCAGCAGAATTCGACAATTACCTGGTTAAAATACTCGAGTCAAGACGATAGCTGATAACGCACTGCTCTTTCCTGCTCACGTATTACTACCCCACAAACCTACTCGACCAGATGGCAAGGGACATAGCACTGGACTTACGAGAAGAAGCAATTGCCGCTGCAGATAGTGATGCGATGATGATAATAGTTCTGAAATGGCGGGGCAATCTGAAGTGGGTCACCAATAAATTGGCAACTGAAGCAGTTGATGCGACACCAGTAGATAGTGCAGAGAAGAAAATTCGGCGCGACGCCAACAATTGACAACCAGGAGTCGGGCGCGCAGACGGTCACGCATATCGCGTCTCCGAGAGTTGCAGCTAAGAGACCGAGGGATCGACCACACAAGCCCCCGACACAGTAGTAGAGCGAGAAGTTGACACCGTCACATGCGCAGCAGCACCCACAAGCGCCGCGACAACAGCTGACGCAACCGCAGCAGTCAGCACGTCAGTCAGTACCGAGATCAGAACTGCAGCTGATGAAGCAACCAATGTCGCTGCCGCACCAGGGGTTACGGCACCAGACGAATGAATGCCGAAACGAACTCGAACCCGACGAACAGCTGCAGCGCTTGACGACACTATCGCCGGACGCAGTCGTTTCGCGGATACGGCGTGAATCGTATCGGGGCATCGACACAGATGACCGAGCAGGCCGTGACGATAGTCCCAGTGGAGCAAGAGCTGACGGACACGCCCTGGCCGACAGTGACAACCATAGCGCCGCAGTCGCCGAAGCACATTCATAGAGCAGTGATAATGGCCGTGTTGGTGCTAGGTGGTACCTGGAACGAATCAGGGACGTCAGGCACGTGATGACACTAGGTGAACCCACCCCCAGGTTCTCAGCTACCGTCTAAGTCATCCAATCCACTCTTCGTTTCCCCTCCTAACGACAGGCCGAACGCATGAACGCCTGGACCCGAATTTACAACGTTCGCCAGCAGCTGTGCAAGTTGCTGCAGGAGCCAGCATCCAGAATGGCTACCATTGTCTCAGTTTAGTTGTGGAGTACCTATATACGTGTTTAACCAAGGCGCGCGTGTACGGGCCCGATTCCAGGCAAACCGGGCAATATATGCTACTTACATGGTCTTCCGGAGGGCTGTATACTGGATATAGATTATCGAATCAATTGATCGATACACTGCTGAAGTATGCAAGCGCCTGTAAAAATGCTTTAGTTAGCTGTCAATACAAAAAGCTGATTGGTTGTTGTATGAGCTTTCATTATCCAGTCTTGTAACACCGTCACGGTACAGTCTTCTGCCGTCCGATGCTACCAGGCATTTGGAGCAGGTAGCCGAAACGGTGGTCAGAGGGACGTAATACTAAAGCTCAGGTATATACTTGCGAACCTCAACCCAGTCGCGATCACGGCGGCGATCGGCCATCTTCGAATTGGACGACAAGATTCAGACTGATCATGAGGTTGTGGTGCGAGAACGAAGGGCGTGGTTTTTGAAGATCTTTTGTGCTGCTGCTATCAAGTTACTCATCACCCCAATTCGTGATGTACCCCGTTTATTTCAACGTGTTTGACAGGGAATGATTCGATTGTGAAGGGTTTACAGCCACAACCACAGCCGATAAGTTACCCCTACCACAACTTGGCATGATTTGATTAAGCAAAACAAGGTATGTTTGACTGACCCTTGAGGTCGATGGGGGCATCCTTCCACCAGCGAGAGGGTCCAAACGCATTATGAAAATAGGCCCGATGGGGTCAGGATGCCCCCCGGTGACCGCGAAAGGGTTAATATATTGATCTGAGGTAGCTACGTAAATATGGATGCCTTGCACCACGCCACAGAAAACACAAGAAAAGGTAGTGTAGCTCTCGGCTGCCCAGCCCATGTCCCGTTCCCCATCTATCTCCGTCGTCCTGAGTAACCGTGTGTACACGAGCTGCCATGCGTCAGCACCTAGGCCAGCGGGATCGGAGCCGACTGCCAGCAAGTGCGGGCTCTAACGACGTCCAACTAGACAGCTACCAGCCCCAACGTCCGACCGACGTTTGGGGATAGGGACGGCTGGGAGGGAGCTCTACTCGCGGCGACCTGGGCCCCGGCAGGTCCTCGGTTCGCTCCCGCGCCACATACCGGACATGCATATAAAGGGGGCCGCACATCATCACCGCACACGGGTGAACCCGCGTGCTCGAAGTCGGTCCGTCTCGGCCAGGTTGCACCGCCAGTCGTGGCGCATCCTGAG
>BSXT01002805.1:0-16009 GCA_030267785.1 Phytophthora fragariaefolia | reverse complement strand
GGTTACTGGCGCTGAAGTCACCGGAGCCGTGGTAACAGGAGATGCAGTCACAGGAGACGTGGTTACTGGCGCTGAAGTCACTGGAGCTGTAGTCACGGGCGATGGTGTTACTGGCGCTGAAGTCACCGGAGCCGTGGTAACAGGAGATGCAGTCACAGGAGACGTGGTTACTGGTGCTGAAGTCACCGGGGTCTGGGTTGTCGTTGTTTGCGTTGGGGTGACATCAAGTATTGGAATGTTGAATGGGTCCTCTGTTGCTGGTGGTGATGTCGCCGGTGTAGTGGTCGCTGGGGATCTGGTTGCTGGCGCCGTAGTCGCTGGTGAAGTAGTTGCTGGAGTTGTGGTGGGCATCACGGGTTGATAAGTGAGAGCACAATCTGCTGCGCTTGACGTGCAACAAATGATGTTCTGTTGGTTCCACCCCGAGTAGTCCTCTGAGCAACTGTTTAAGTCCCAGCAGTACGGCCCTCCTGATCCCTTGTTCGATTGTGCGCAGCACCAGTTATTCCCACCATTGGAATAGTCACAACTGTAGTACGCAGTCTGTGTGGTAAAGGTCGGCGGAGCAACGGATACGGGCATTTCAAACTGGAGGCGACGCTCTTCGTCCGCTAGCGAACTCTGGCGGGCAATCACGTGAACTGTTTGACCATAAGCGGCTTGATCGCTTTCTAGTTTGGCGGCGATAAACTCGGAGCAAACGCGACCCTCCCCCTCGTCATAACTACACTCATAGCCACGGAATTGCCACTTAACCACTGAATTAGTAGCAACACTCGGCTGCAGCCACTGCAGCGAGAAATACACGCCCAGCCAGGGCAGATCACGAATGTACAGGTCATCGCTAATCTGCCTGTACATGCCCATGTGCACTTGTCCTGGGACGTTCGACAGATAGAGATCCACAGCGATAGCATTTAGATCATCTTGGGCTGGTGGGTTGGAGGCAGCAGGCGTCGTTGCGGTAGTATTTTGCATAAGCGACACCACCGCCACTGCCATCTTTACGCATCGCATTGTCACAGCCCTTGCTTGGCGCAGAGTAGCTTGGTGAATGAACTGGTCTCGTTCGTATATAGGCGCTGCACTCTGTACACATGCGCCGGCATTCCTCCACAAGTTTTCTTCTACGGTCCTGCCTGCCCTGAACGCCGAGCGGTGTCGTTTCGCCGCCTCAGTAAAATAGAAGTCGTGCACAAGTGGTCGGAGCGAGAGTTCAGCGCTCAAACGCAAGAAGGTCCGAGATGCTTGACGACAGTCACCGAACCGGGGCATTTGACTCCATCTTCGAGGTTGAATCACAACGCTATGAAGACCCCCCTGACCACTGCACGATGTAGTAACTTGTTCGATAGAAAACAATATGACGGGGGGGGGGAATACGTACCATCCGAGAGACGCGGAGGTGGCCAAACCACACTATTAGTAGTGAAGCGAGTTGGCACAGAGAGCGGAATGGGTTGGGAGCCACCGCATACGCATGGCCGGCAAATGGTTTGTAGAGCACATAGTAAAGTCCTATAGGACGTATACCACCACGTTGGTCGTACACTGTTGCCCATTGTAGCAACATATCCGGTGGGCCCACCTTTGGGTAACAAATACGCATGCGCGTGATACCATACTTGTTCGTTGCACGAATGTAGGGCTAAATACTGTATCTGTCAATATATTCCCTAAATTTGAAACAATTACCATTTTTACTTCGAATTGTAAATCATCTCCGAAATTATTTTTGCGGAGCGTAAAATTCTCCACTCGGATAATTTTCAGTGAATTTACCTAGTTTCTGTATTTTGTTTCTTACAAGCCATCGTTGAGGTATTGGCTGGTCAAACCTCACTACTAACGGAGGAGGAAGAGGCCACGTTTAACCCATTTAAGCGTGGAGTTGAGGATATGGTGGTGGAGACGATGGAGGGCAAAAGAGAATACTTCGCTGATCCAGTTTTGAAGCGAGATCATATTGGATGTGAACCAGCCTGGTACGTTCTTCTACAAACCATTCCACCAACGTCCAATATCGAGGAGCGACTGTTTAGTGTAGCCCGTGCTGTGCTTCGGCACGAGCGCCATCACCTGCTACACCTGTTGTCTTTAATCTCTGAAGATTAACGCGAGGCTCCGGTGCAAAGCTATTATACCGTAGAAGGTTGTTTGTAGAAGCTGATGCTGCTGTTGCCATCTACTGCAATACTCTTCAGAGTCGTTGTTCTTTATTTTGTTCATCGATAACGCGCTGAACAACAATCTTCTTGACGGCCTTGAACGGGGTAGATAATACATCTTGAATCCTTGGCATGCATCCCTGTTTACAGACGATCATAGCATCTACATTCTACCAGTGAGTAGGACATTGGGTGGCTGTCAACTATATCGTACATTCCCACTGACGTCGGAGCAGCAGCCAAGTGCTCCGCCGCGAAGCAAGCACAGCACTTCGCCACCACCTTGCTCTTCGTGCCCAATGCCGCTGGCCTTGTCAGTGGCGTGTTTAAGCCGGCGCGACCACCCGTTTCGCTTCAACGTGCGCGTGCTTTCAGTAATCGCATGGCTTACCCCGTCCGTTGCCCATCCTGCGCTGTCATCGTGACAGCGAGCCGTCCTCGTCCACAATTGGCTCGGCGGTCTCCGAATCAGCGCGGTCCATTTGCGAGCGTCCACATTGCAGCAAGACGGACGTTTGCTGCGCAAGCGGCGCAGTGAGTGCTCAGGTGTCCGTCCCGACGTCGCTCACATTCCAACTCGCCGGCTCGGGGCCCATGTCCGCCAACTTGTACCAGGTCCAGGACGCGTTCGTGCCGCCCGTGGCGGGGCTCAAGCCGCTGGCCGTGGACGTGCTGGACGAGAGCGCCAGCGACACGTCCACGGCCTCGCTGGCGCCCACGCCGCTGCACAAGCGGTCGGCGCGCGCGTCGCTGGGCGGCCGCGAGTTCGCGCGCGCCGACCGCTTCTGCTCGGGCGCCGACGCCGTGCTGCACGTGGCCGGCCACGTCAGCGCCAACGTCTTCGACTACCCGCTGCTGGCCGCCGCCGAGCGCGCGCGCGCGCGGGAGATCAAGCGCGCCGCCCGCGCGCGCGTCGTGACGCTCGAGATCCGCCCGGGCGCCGCCGACGCCATGCGCGGCGCGCTGGCCGTGGGCGCGTCCTCGGCCGCGCTCGTCCCGTCGCAGACGCTGCCGCTGTTCCTGCCCAGCCTCTTCCAGCTGGCGCAGGGCGCCGCCAGCTCGGCGCCCGCCGTGGTCCACGTGGCCTGCGAGGCCATCCGCCGCGACTTGGCCGTCGCCAGCTCGTACGAGCCGCTGTACGCGCTGCAGCACTCGGGCGCGCTGCTGCTCAACTCGGCCTCGCCCCAGGAGTGCCACGACCTCGCCGTCGTGGCCCACGTGGCTGCGCAGCGGCTCCGCAAGCTGCTGGTTCACTTCTACGACGGCGCGCGCGTGGCGCGTGAGCTGGCCAAGGTCGACGCGCTGACGGACGAGTCGCTCGAGGCGCTTGCCGCGCTCACGGCGCCCGCCGGCGCGCACCCCGGAGACGTCGTGGAGCAGGTGCAGCACGTCATGGACGACCTCTTCCACGTGCTGCAGCGCCAGTACCGCGTGTACGAGTACTTTGGAGCGGAGGACGCCGAGTACGTCGTGGTGGTGGTGGGCGAGGCCGCCGCTGCTCTGAAGCAGGCGGCTGCCTACGAGCAGATGCTCGGCGGCAAGGTCGGCGTCGTGCAGGTGCGGCTGCTCCTGCCGTGGTCCCACAAGCTGTTCGCTCAGGCGCTCCCTGCTACGGTCAAGCGCGTGGTGGCTCTGGAGAACGTCGCACCCAGCGCGCTGACGTTCCAGCGTGGTCTGCTCACCCAGAACCTGCAGGTGTTCTTCCAGTCGACGTACTGGCACCCTGCAGTGGAGACGGCCCCCGTGGTGGTGACGGGTGTGTACGGCGGCGTGTTCCGTAACTCTGTCTTCTCGGTGGGCATGGGTCGCGCTGTGCTGCGTCACTCGGCGACGTCTCCCTCTCGTCGGGCTTTCGTGGTTGCCAAGAGCGAGGAGCTGTACGACGCTGCGTTGGTTAATGCTACGTCGGAGAGCAGCCAGGCCACGAAGTTTGATGTCGTGTTCGGAGAATCGCTGGAGCTGGAGGGATCCGCTGCATACACCAAGCAGTTCCTGTTCTACGGCTTTGACGATGTGGAGGCCGACAGCGCCCGTGCTGGAACCGAGACCAGCACACTGTTTGAGTCGACTCTTGACTTGCTGAACAAGAACCCTGCCACTCGTGTGAGTGCTGTTGTGACCCACAGCGCGGGCGAGGAGGCTGCCGCACGCCCCGTGTCTACTCTGGAAGTGCGTGTTGCTCTGGATGGTGGCAACAGCCCGGCGACGTCTGAACCTGTGGAGCAGGCGGATGTGGTTGTGGTGACCCGCCCCGAAGTTTTGTCGCACTACGACGTGGCTCGCAGCGTGAAGCAGGGCGGTAAGTTGCTTGTGCTGGCGAGCTGGAAGACGTCGGACGATGTAGACGAGCGCGCAGCGTTCAAGCAACATGTGGCTTCGCGTGACATTCAGCTCTTGGTGGTGGATGCTGTTGAGTTGGCCACTCGCGTTGACGACGACGCTGTCGCTGCGGTGGGTCTGCAGACGGCTTTCTTCAAGGCCTCTGGTCTGTACGACGAGGGCGTTGTGTTGGCTCTGCTGCAGGCGCAATTCCCCGTGGAGAAGCACCCGCAACTGCGCTCCTTTGTGTCTGCTGTGTGGGGCGACGTCGTATCACTCTCGTATCCTCCGCAGGAGTGGCTGGCTGCCACAGATGTGGACGAGAAGGTGGCCGCTCAGCCGCTGACGGCGTTCTCGAGCGTGGCCACGAGCAAGGTCCCATTCGCCAGTAGCGCAGATTCGGCAAGTGTTGCATCGAAGACTGCCGCTGGCAAGCGCCGCTCGTACGCGGAGGTGTCGCGCGAGACGAAGACAGCGTGGCAGCTGATGTTCCCGAGTGCCTTCGAGGCTCACCACGGTGTGCGCGATCATGTTACGGACCTGGTGACGGTGACGAAGTGGGAGCGTCTGACGCCGGAGGACTACTCGCGTAACGTGTTCCACATCGAGATGGACACGACGAACACCGCGATTAAGTACCGCATCGGTGAGGCGCTGGCTGTGTTCGCCCACAACGACGAGAAGGACGTCGTGAAGTTCTTACAGTCGTACGGCGTGGAGCCGGAGGCGCTGGTGGCGCTACCGGTGGCGCACAAGAAGAAGAAGGGTGAGGCTGCGTCAGCCCCCAGCGAGGAGACATTGACGTACTTCCAGCTCTTCTCGCACGTACTGGACATCTTTGGACGTCCATCCAAGAAATTCTACCAGGCCCTGCTGGAGCATGCCACAGACGAGAAGGAGAAAGCGACGCTGACGCTGCTGCTGGATGCCGACGGCAAGGACGAGTACAAGCGTCGTGTGGATGAGACGGTGACTTTCGCGGAGCTGCTCGAAGAGTTCCCGTCGGCACGACCGACACTGGCTGACTTGCTCACGCTGGTGCCGCGCATTAAGCCTCGCCACTACTCGATTGCTTCGAGCATGAAGATGAACCCCACGAGCGTGCACTTGCTTATCGTGGTCCACGACTGGACCACACCCAGTGGCAAGTACCGCATCGGCCAGGCGACTCGCTTTCTGTCGGGTGTCAAGGTTGGTCAGAAGCTGTCAGTGTCAGTGTGCTCGTCGGTGATGAAGCTGCCTGCGAACCCTGAGGATCCGATTGTGATGGCAGGACTGGGAACGGGTATGGCTCCATTCCGAGCATTCATCCAGGAGCGCGCGTTCCTGCGTTCGCAGGGCGTGAAGGTGGGCCCGGTGGCGCTTTACTTCGGCAGTCGCCACAAAGCCAAGGAGTATCTGTACGGTGACGAGTTGGACGCGTACGAGGCTGATGGCCTGGTGACGTACCTTCGCTGTGCGTTCTCGCGCGATCAGGAGCACAAGGTGTACATCCAGGACAAGATTGGCGAGGACAAGACGATCCTGGCGGACTTGTTGCTGCGTCAGAACGGCCACTTCTACCTGTGTGGCCCGACTTGGCCCGTGGCGGATGTACGCGAGGCGTTGGTGAGCTCGTTCATGCAGGAGGGCGGTCTGGACCGGCGCCAGGCGAATGCGACGATCGAGCGCATGCGTGAGGAGGGCCGCTACGTGCTGGAGGTGTACTAGGTGACGACGCCAGGTTAATACCTTGTTGTAGCCTACTACGTAGTACTTGTACCGCGAGTGTTTTTCAAAAATCAAATTGGTCTGGAACTTTGCTTTCTACTGTACGTCTGCGCAAAACAATGCTGAATAGTGTTCTTTTGATCGAATCAACCACGGATTTGCTTGCTCGTGAAAAATCGCTATCCACAATAACCTTTTTAAGGTACTGTATATTTTGATGCTCCAAGATGATCTTGGCAAGATCACAAGTCCAAGAACAATTAATGCACACCTGTGCTGAAAAAGCCGACTAGTGCTTACGTTTGTTGGCACGGTGAAGTGAGCGCTCAGTCCCGTGGCCTTGCACCACAAGTGCATAGTCTGGGTGATCAATCTGCACTGAAATGGCATGGAGCAGCTGTAATGCACCAGCACATTTTAAAGTTAGGTCTGCACGTGGCATAATTTCCTGTCAATTCTGCTCGTACCTTTGGAAGCTGCTCCAATCGTTCTTGCCTGTGAGAATTATACACGCGCTCTTGCCGAATTAGGTGTCGATACCGCTCAAAGCTGTAGACCCCTTTTTCGCACCCTACCAGCTCACCCGCTTCATAAATATCCAAATTTGCCTCTAGTCCACCACCTTCCTCGTCCTCAAACAGGTCTTGAGCTTGTTTCCATGATATTTGTTTAGAACTGGTATCATTCTCATAATCATTGTCACTTTCACTATCAGAAAGACTTGACACTTCCTCTGCACGGTCTGCAAGCGAAGGTGTTGCCGTGGTTATGACACTCCATATGTCCCCAAATATCGATTGACTAGCCTCGGTAGTTGACGATTCTACTGAGAGAGGAAATATTGGTTCAACTGGTTTCCTGTCGGCTGAACCAATAAAGACGTCGGATAAATAGAGGCTAGCACTATCATGTGACCCCACCACACTTACAAGCCCAATCTGTGAACTCTGCCAAGCAAAAAAACTTGAAGGGGGGGAGCGAAATACGCGTCGTGGTCGTAACACAAAGCACGGTTCCGTATCACGCGAATCTTGCATTTTCATAAGTGGTCGCACGCTGGCTTGGGGGCGCAAAAATGCATCTGGCGGTAAGGTTTCCAGGAGTGACGGTAGAATAACAGCTTGCAATTGTTCGTTATTGGATCGTTCCGTGGACTGGGGATTCGTTTCGGAAGTTTGCAGTAGAGAGGTGACTACACCACACTCTCCCACTGCACCTTGACGAAGCTTGCGACCTTGTTCGAGAGGCACGTATGTTGGAAGTGTTGGTAGGGGCAAAGGCTCATGGCCCATCAAAAGTGCTTCGTCACGTGGCTTGAGTTCCATGAACGTGAAGGAGTTGAACTTAAGCTCCCAATCGGTTGGCAAAGCAATTTTGTCGCGGCGCTTTTGTGTCGTACTCTCTTCAAGCACCGGAAAACTCAACAAATAATACTGGCAGTTGTCAGTGTTTGATTCTGAATCATGCCTTTCCTGCTCTGGATTTTGCAGCTTAGTTTCGATAGACACACTTCCATCGCCACCTGCTTGGGTACTTGCTTCCCAGTCGAGAGCAACTTTTTCGCGTACACGAGCGCGAGTCTTTGCTCCACCAAGCCATGCACGAATACAGTTCAGCCTTTTTTGAGCTCGAAGGCGGATAATACAAGTTGACACAGCGCGAACTAGCCGACGGAGTAGACGCTGGCGCCGAGCCCACATATCGTTTTTGTACGGCTTGAAATCTGGTGTATACGCCGGAACAAAGTGCGCTGGTAACACTGCCGTTTTACATTCGCCAGGTAATAAAAACTCGTCTCCGCCACTTTGGTTATGCTGGTTATCGGATATTATCGGTGGTTCGTAGGTCATATTGACAAACGTCGTGCGAAGTCGTTCTCGCTGCTGACGAGACAATGCTTGAGAGTTCAACTCGCGGAGTCGCACAATTTGGGCAATTTGTTCCCGCGAAAGCAGCCGCTGGCCAAGATGCACTTTTTGGCTTTGAAACTCTAGTGCCTTCTCAGCCTCGGCAATTTCCCTAAGTTCTTGCTGAAAGAACATGTCTTTGACCTGCTTGCTGACGCCTGATCTCTCAAGAAAACTGTTCTCTTCTCGCATGAGAGTTTGAAAGCTTAACGTCGAAACGCTTTCATCTTCACCACCCAGAACACTCGCAGCACTCAGCTTAGCTTGCTCCTCTCGTTGCTGCTGCTGCAGCGCTCGATTTGCAGCAATTGCTTTTTTTAAGTCCTTGGGTTTCAGCTTGCCAGGCTCTTGGTTCAGTACGAAGCTCACGCTTGTGACCGAATTCAAGTCAGGAGGGATTTCGATACCTCCGACTTTTTCGAGCTCCACTTCACCGTCAGTGTCATCAAACTCTGGTTTTTCCGCGTATTTCCTGCTGGTTGACTGTACCCCATTGTTAAGGGCGCTGACGTTGCTCGGTTTTCGCTGTGCCTCGGACCCACCCCGCGGTTTTTCTTGTGCTGTGTTTGGTGCAGTCAAGCTAGTTTTCTGCCACACAGCCTCAATGGCCGAGCTTGATTCAACTGCTGTACTGGAGGACGACCCGACTAGAGTGCACACTCGGGGAATGAAACCCAATTGCGATACGTGCAGCTCCAGCTCAGCGCTTGCCGTGGCATACATCAGTGGCCGGAACTCGAGTTCGATACGCGCCTCACCCCTGGGTGGAATGTTTCCTGTCAGCGGGAACACTGTAAACGCCGGGTGTGGCTTCGTGACTCGCAACTCGTACTCGAACTCTACGGGGACGGAGCACGTGATGTCTACGTATTTCCGGGCGCAGGTGCCGCGCGGCACGACGCCGAAGTCCATCCGCGTTGGGAACGCCACCTCGTTCACCATGGGGTACGCGTGCAGCGGGATGAGAGTGGCGCCGCTGCGAGCCACGTCGGCGCTGGACCCGTAGGCGACCTCTTCGCAGCGCACCTGGATGCAGTCGTAGTAGTACTGGAAGCCTGCGGGCGGGGGCGTGAACGACACGAGGATCTCCTCCGAGAGCCCCGGGGACACGAAGGGCGGCCGGTCGGTGCTGGCGAACGAGGCCTTGAAGCCCTTCTTCCCTGCGGGGAACGTGTAGCGCAGCCGCACCGCCTTGGCGCCGTTGTTGTGCACGCGCACGCGCTGCGTCACCGAGCGCTCGAGCTGGAAGCCGCCGAAGTGGACGCTCGCCGGCCGCGCGAACAGCATCTCGTCGGTGGTCGTGGTCATGGGCCTGCGCGCGCGCGGCGAGGCCGGCGGGGACGCCGACGCCGCGGACGACGGCGAGCGCGCGTGCATGCGGCGGCGATTCCTCCTGGGCAGCGGCAGATTGCGGTGCGACCCCTCAAGATCGCGAGCTATTAATAGACCACGCAACCCTAGCCTGCACTAATTTTAGAGCGGCGCAACATTGTGCATGCACTGGACAGTATCGGTGCGTCGAGCCAGCTGAGCCTGCACTCGTCGTCGTATCTCACCGGGTCGTCGGCTCGCCGCGCAGCACGCCAGCCAGGTCGAGGGGCGGTGGAGGGCCGGGCGCGCTTCATGAGGTTGCCCGCGCCGCCTGGTTTCTAGCAAGGCCATTGTACCCACGGGCCATACAAGAAAGACGTGAGAGGCGCTTTCGCTAGGTACATCGCCCGAGACCGCATAAGCCGGGAAGAATGATACCTGCTGGCGGCGCTCCACATGGTCAACAACCTGTCAAATCGGATCTCCCTCCATGTTCCGATGTCCGGGAGGGCGCCTGGGGACGAGAATTCTCTCCAGGCGGTCAGAGACCGAGCGCCGCCGTCGTCGCCATTAACGCGTTGTCGCTCGCGGCTCCCGCTCTTGCCGCCGGCCCAAGGTCCGCCCTCTCACTGTGCGAACGCCCGCAGCGCGTCATGATGTCGACGGCCGACCGCTTCGGCGCCGTGGAGCTCACGCCGCGCCACGACGAGCCGCTGCTGGTGCCCGGCTCGGCCGCGCTGGACGCCATGGCGGCGCCCTGCGTCGTGTCCGTGCGCGTGGTGGCCGCCGTGGAGCTGCGGCCCATGCACAAGGGCATCACGAGCAACCCCATGGTGGAGGTCTCGCTCGTGCGCGACGACGGGTCGCAGCAGTTCCAGCGCAGCGCCGGCTGGGGCATGGGCGCGGACCTTAAGGCGCCGCCCGGCATGCAGCCGCGCAGCCACCGCAACAGCACGTCGTCGCTGCCCGCGGGGGGCCTGCAGCAGCACGGAGCGAGCTCCAAGCCCTTCAAGTCCAAGGTCATCAAGAGCTCGCTCAACCCCATCTGGAACTTCGACGTGGACTTCGGCGACGTGGACGCGGACAGCGTCGCGGGCGTGCTCTTCACGGTGCGGCACGTCGAGAAGTTCGGCATGGTCAAGAAGGACATCGGACAGCTCGTGCTGTCGCTGAGGGATATCATGGAGCTCAAGATGGTGCGTGTCTTTTGATCGGGTCGTGCTCCAGCGCAGAGGAAGAATCGCACGGCTAACGTTTCTTGTGGTTCGTTGTGTGTCGTGAGCAGCAACCCCCGCACGAGCAGACGTTCACCATGCAGCCGACAGAAGAGATGCTGCGGAGAGAGGCGCTCGAAGGCCCGAGCAACCGGAAGTCGGGCAAGCTGACGGTACGCTTCAACGGCTACGGCGTGCCGTCCAGCTACACCGTCATGACAGACGGCCGCGTGTCCAACATGGTGAACACGGTTGTGGCGCACGAGGACGAGTTTGGGCGCAGCTCCAGGTCGCTCGTGGTGCACGACATCCGCGCAGAGGTGCGCAAGTTGCAGAGCTTCCACCAGACCAAGCCCCGACCTGGTGAGACGTGGTTCGCTGTGAACGCGGGTTGGATCCGTGCCTGGTTGCTATTTGTCTCCAAGTACAAGGGCGAGGAGGTTCATAGTCCTGGCACCGTGGACAACATGCCGCTGATCTCGGACGACCTCATGAACGGCACGTTTCAGATCAAAACCGGCTTGGTCATCAAGAAAGACTTCCGGATGATCAACAAGAAGAGTTGGGACTACTACCAGAACGTCTACGGCGGCGGCCCCGCCATCGAGGTACAGATCCCTAGCAATTGCGCCGAGCCGGCCAAGTGGCTTTCGAATCTTCAGCTCGACGTGGCCGGCCGCGTTAATTCCAACTACGTCGACTCCGACTGAGTCTCAGCCCCCCCCCCCCTATTCGATCCATCAGCGTCTTGTGCTCCCTCACGAGTCCAGATTAGTCTGTCATGTACTACAGCAACGCGCTCGTTTATTTAATCACATGACACGATATGCACACACACACTACAGCGTTCTCCTGTTTCGATCTACACGAGGATAGGAGCGTACTCTTCCCTGTCGTTGTTCGACTTGATGGGGCTGCTGGCGTCCGGAGTATCCTCGGGTTCTTTTTTCTTAGTCTCGCCCTTGGCCGTGACTCCCGGGCTAGTGTCCTCGACTTCGGCTTCTGCCTTCGTTCCAGGGCTGCTAGCCTGAGACGGGGGCACCGGCCGCAGATGTAGCTCCATAGCTCGTGAGGGTCTGCGCTTGACGAGCTCCTTCTCGATTTCACCGTCCACATCCAGTTCCAGGTTGCTTAAGTCATCTTCGCTAGGCATAGTCTTACTGCTGTCAGATGAACTGGAACGACCGCCCGCCAAGAAACCACGGCGCGACTTGTTCGAGCTGGCCGAGGAGGGACGCTTTTTGTTTCCAAACAGACCGCGTCGAAGCCTAGCCAATGGACCTGTAGGCGTGGGTGTCGCTTCCATCTCCGGCAAGTATGACGGTAGGCCTTCACCAATGCGGACAGCATTGCACCGCAGGAAATAGTTGCGCCAGAAAAGCTCTTCCGAGACGACAGGAACCGGCACCGATTCCACCAGCGTCTCTCTTTTCTCGCGCAGGTTGGGGTTGCTCAGCAGCAGCTCCCGTGCCACGTCTTTAAACATCGCATAGTCAAATACATATTCCTCTTCTCCGTCTGCGGGCTCCACGAAGGTCCGTCGATAAATCGCAAGCTCCAGAATTTTCTCCTTCACCGCGATATTCTCTCTCGTCTCGCCGTCGCCTGTGCGGATCTCCCATGGAAACAGAGGCGACAGCTCTTTCTCCTGCTCTTGCATCTCCTCGTCTATCTTCCCCTGCTTGTCATTCTCCTTCTCGTTTTCTTGCTCCTCCCCCTTTTCTTGCTTCTCAGACACCACCTCCACTTCAGGCACCTCCGCCTCGGGTTCTGGCTGCGCATCGAGCTGCGACATGGGCGAGAGCTCATCCTCCGCCTTGACGGTGGGGATGGTCTTGAGCTGCGGCTTGCGACCGCGACTGGTGTTGCGCGTGAGGATCGTCGCGATGCCGTGCGCCTTGTTGGCTACCGTCCCGACCATCATCTGTAGATCTAAACCCAAAACACGTCAGCGCTACGAGGCGGAAGTGGCGGGAGGATGTGCTGCCGCCGCCAAATGGAGCGGAGGGGGCTATGAGGCACGTACTGGCGGCGCTGTGGCGCATCCCTAGCTCGCTGGCCCGCACGGCCGACATGCCGATCTCGCTCATACGCGCAGCCATGTTCTTCGTCCGTGCGCGGGGCTTGCTGCTGGAAGGAGACTGAGTGGCAGCCGTCGCACTTCGTGCAGACGCCGCGGGGTACCAGATGGGATGGGCGCTGCCGCGTACAAACGGACATGTCGCCACCATGCACCTCTACGGGTGGTACACTGTACCGCTCAACGAAGTTTCTTCTTCTTCTTCTCCTTCACGGCGATGTTCTAGGCAGCGATCATTAAAGCTCAGGCTGCTCCAACCTTTTTCCATCGTGCCGTGTTTCCTATTTCCGCTGCAGGAGCACGCTTGGTGGGTGGAGCTCCCCACCCCACCGCCACACACACCTGACGCCCATGTGCACCCCAGAGGCTCTCTTCAGAAGCACTTGACTTTGTATTGTGTATTACGAATGTAGATTTGGTCGGTTCTGCGTGCGATCTATTGTTAATAATACTATTCTACTGTGGATAGTCTTCGTATTCGTGGCTCCGACCTGGTCGAGCGATGTCGCACAAATGGATTCCGCGCTTAGTGCTGCCTGAGAAACTGAACACAGGGCCTTCCGTCACCCCGCCCTTCTGGCCGTTGGCGGAGAATTTTGAGCCAATTCCTCCGCAGTGACGCCCAGTGCTTTCCAGCGAATACTGTACATTCGCATGTCATGTGCAGTACCGTATAGCAAATGTCATATCCAGCTAAATGTCGTATCCGACACCGGCAAACAGCCAATCAAAATGAAGCAGTCGTGGCTTTCAAAAGGAATTGTCTTGTCCGACATTAAATTGGTGGCCAACAAAGTGCGGCACTTCGGCTGGACACAGCTAGACTAGCGGTATTGAATATGCTGATGTTTAAGTGCTTCATACCCTGATTTAACGTATACCACGTGTGGGCGCATGTACACGGCGGCAACAGCTACAGACAGGACTTCGTTAGATCTCTTTTGCACGACGGGGGGGTTCTCGGGGTAACCCCTCCATCCTGAATTCGATTCTGGTGGCGGTTCCCCCTGGTGGCGGTTTCCCCTTATTTTGACTTTTGTCCCACAATGAGTCTCATGATTTGTGAGCCATTTGTCATTTACCTGTTTATTATGATGTGATTCTGAATATTGATACAGAGAGGTATTTATCACATGTTAAATATAGCTGCTGGATATGACATTTGCTATACGGTATGCGCTTGCCTTCGTGTCACACCATGCGTATTACCAGTGGTAATTTACCACGAAGTGTATGTATTTTAATACATGTACCGGTTGAAGTTTTGGCTCACATGTGAGTCGGTACAAAAACCAAAGCCAGAGAAGTGTACCTATTGACGGAACCCTTCGAATTCCCTCGGCCAGTCTCCGTTTAACGCCCTCTTCACCACGATGGCGCGCTTCCTGCAGGTTCTCGCCGTATCGGCAGCGCTTTCGTCCGCTGTGGTCGCCCTCGGGACGAGTACGTGCACGCGCTGCGACGCGTCGCTATGCTCATGTGGATACTAACTGCCCTTTGGCTTTTTTGCTCGGCGCAGACTACGACCACGACGGCAAAACGACGTACTGCTGGCACATCGATGAGCCCGCGTCTAACTCCAAGCTGAGCGAGCTGGACCGTACCCAAGAGTACTCGGGCTCCAACGGTTGCCCCGTTGCCATGACCGTCTCGCTGGACGCCACCTCCGTCGAGGTGAACACGCCCGTGAACGTAACCTGGACGGTTGACGCCGACTTCAGCGGCGATAACCTCGTGAACATGACGAAACTCGCCTACGGAGAGGACTCTAGCGGCCGTACAGCACAGATCGTGCACTCGAACGTGCACTCGTGCAAATATCAGTCGGGTTGCGACCCGTTTAATGATGGAGAGCAGCTCGAAGACAAGACTTCGAACCAGATCGCCAATCTCACCGACAATGCGGCCGACTTCAAAGACGCCGTGCAGTTCAGCACAGCCGGGGCCTACTCTGTGCTCGCACATATTATCATGCCTGACACCAACTCGTCCAGGCAATTCGCTTACGCTGTGTATATTGAGCTCACGGTGACCAAGGCAACGGAAGCGGACACCACGGAAGCGCCAGCAGCTACCACCTCCGATAGTAGTGGGGGTCTCTCGCAAGCTGCCATCATCGGGATCGTTGTGGGCGGCGTTGTGGTGGTAGTGGCACTGGTGGTGGTTGCCGTCGTGGTGTGGCGTCGACAGGGGAACAACGTGAACGATATGAGCAACTACAGTTATCCTCCACCCCCACCGTACGATGCTGCGTCGGATCTGTACTCGCTGAACGCGAAGGACAACACGGTTGGATCGGATGCTGGTACTGCTCGAGTAACTGGATCTTGGAGTATTCCGGCGAACAGTCTCCCCGCCCGCAGTCTGGATGGCACCAATGGCTCCAACGGATCACGTAGTTCCCGCCCAGTTTCTGAGGGGTACGTTTCTTACGGTGGTGGGGGTTATCCTCCAGTGGATGGCGAAGCTCCACGACCGAGGCGGGTGGATAGTGACGTGGAACTCTAAGGGCATCGAGACAGATGTCATGCACGAATATGAGTGTATTGCATGCAGAATCCGGTACTCCTACTCCACAATACAAGTATTGTAGTTCTTTGATGGTCTTGTTTGACTTACCGGTATCGAAAAGCTTGCTGGATCGGTTTATCCAATATTGATTGTTGTATTGGAAAGCCCGTGCTACAGTGTATTATCCAGCTGAAAACATTCAACACATGCATTAATAACGGTAGCGGTGAAAATTGGCTGTTAGCACCCGCTGATCATAATATGATATATTATACAGTAATGCATGTAGTATTGCAGTGCTCGGAAAAAGGTAATTCCGTATCATTAGTATTCATACTGAAAGTATTAAATTATAAACTATTTCCCTTTAGTATAGTATCGTATTATTGATATCAGCAAAAATATATGACTCTAGACTTAGCAGATTACACGGTTCAGTGAACCGTGCCCGGTTAGAGTTTCAATGGCTCCCAGCGATCAAACACACAGCTGTCGTCCGAACGCATTGCGAGCAAGAACTTCGCTCGAAACCACTCAGTTTCAATCGACTATCAACTACCGAAAGACCAAGCATGACCTCTGTCTCCAACCGCGACCTCTGCCGTTTCTTCTACGTGGAAGCTTGTGACCACTACTTCGCCTGCAACTACTGTGGGACGCGGCGGAAGCAGCTCCCGTCAAGTGGCTACGCGAACCTGATCAGCCACCTCAAGGACAAGCATCCCAACTATGTAGACGCATACAATGCCCACCAGCGCAGGCAGGCGGGATCGCTGACAGCCCACGGTT
>BSXT01002803.1:0-14056 GCA_030267785.1 Phytophthora fragariaefolia | reverse complement strand
GGACCTAGGGGGAGCGATCGAGCAGAGTGCACGGAGGTAGGCGTAGGGCAGCCGAGCTGTTCGGGTCTGCACCAAGGCTGCGGTGATTAGGACGGGCGCCCGAGGCGTAGAGGTCCGAGTGGCTAGGCAGGCGTAGTCGAGTGCTTCGAGCGGTAGTTCCTCGGTAAACCTAGTGGGGTGGCATGAGGATTCAGTAGCCGGAAGTGGAGCTTGTAAAAAGAACGGAAACAAAGTAGGTCGTGTTACCAGCAGGGTACACACCGACGCGGAGCTGCCAGTTGCACTCCGACGGCCAACTGATCTTTGACGTGATCAGCACTTGTCGACCAAAGCCCCGCGTGCAGGGTAGCAACCGAAAAGCACAGAGCACGTTACGGTACGGTACCTCGCCGGCGTAGCACCATATGTGTCAGGGAGAACAAATGGGCTATGGGGTTGCAAAAGCGATTTAACAGGGAATTTCAGATGGCATTTTCTTGTGGAATTACCGTATCGTCGTAGTCCTAGGCGTCACTTCAATAGCGCAAGGTACAAATCATACATGCAAGCAAATCATTGTTTTATTAAGAGCTGAACTACAAATTACTTTCGTCGTCACTATCGCTCTCGTTTCCAATATCATCGTCCGACCCAACTTCTCCGTCCACTAAATTGCAGTTTTCGAGCTCTTCGACAGTGTAGCTTTCAATCTGTGGAGAATCCTCTGTAGGTATTACTTCAGCCACACGCGTGTCAGTTACAATACCCACTTGGGCGAATCCGCTCACAATTGTATCGATAGATAGGTCACCCCAGCTTATTGATATCCATTCCGTAATATTAACTCGGTTTGGAGGTGTTAATATGAACGGTTCTTCCGCTTCCAGTCGCCCAACTTCAATGTTTGATGCATCCATGTTTCTTTTTACTACGAAGGTCTTTTCGCTGTAACTTGCCATAGAATTCCTCCATAGTTTCATGTAGATTGTGACCGGACTCTATGTAGTTTAAGATCTCCTGCTTGTGGGAGTACGCCACGGCTGCCCGCTGATAGGACTTGCGCTTCTTGCCTTGGCCATTGATCCGAGTACGGCCCATGGTCGCGCTGGTTGCGGTATGGGTGATTTTACCTGTGTCTAGGCTTAAAATAGATGAGGTCGAAAGAGTTAGTAACAGGACCATCCGCGATAGAACCACGGACTCTGATTGGCCAGTTTGACGGTGACCATTAGCAGTAAACGACGCATAGGACTACGACGATACGGTAATGCACTTCGGACCCAAAAGTTTCGCAGGCACACACTTGAGTATTGGAGCTGCTGCTGGTTCTCCAATAACGTTTTGTCGTTTACTTTTTTTATCAGGAATGCATGTACATACCAATACATTTTTTTAATCACTGGGTAGTAGTAGCCTGTGGGCTTAACAAGTATGCAAGGTGTTTTTGTACCGTAGTCGTATGTGATCAATGGTGTTACGAACTAGCTGTGACCAAGCAGAGTTCCTGTACGTCATCCCAACGCTCCGTTGTTCTCAGCCCTTTCACAACCTACCGAAGGACGTCGACTCGACAAGCGACCCCTCTCCACACAAAAGGCCAACTAACCTAGGTTTTACCGTGTCCCTGCAGTTGACTATGAGGACGTTGATACCGACCACGAAAACTTCTGCAGCTGATAAGAATGAAGACACTGAATCGCTACAGTAACAAAGTGATGTCAAGACTCTTGACTCAGCATAAGTCATTTGCAATTCCGCGTAGCTTTATTTTTAAGATTCTCGATTACTCTGGAACTCAAACGTTCATGTACATACCATCGTCATTGTAGCGAGCTATGAAGTTGCCAATACCAGGGATGATGTCTTCTGTGCGCGGATCCACGGATCTGTCGATTGCTGCGGTGGCAATACGCACCTCTACCGACACGTAGCAAACACGCAGCACATGTTAGTACAGCAATATTGGCATACAAAAATTGGTGGTGTGCAGCGACATACGCGGGAAGCGACTGGACACAGTCACGATAGCGTCCGACGCACATACAATCGATACTAGGGTGATATCTTTCTCCTTGACGCCCACACCACCGAGTGCCTACAGCACACAAGTCATCATTAGCGTGAAGCTATGTCTGACGGCATCAGCTATCACACAGAATCGCGTTGCGCATCACGCACCTCGATGGCTTTGCACTCGCGTTCTCCAGTGCTGCAGGTCGCTGCGAACAACAACACGTTACACATGGCGATACTTGCTGGTAGGTCCATGCCTTCCAGACACCAATAACGACAGCCGCGTTGGTCAACAACACGGCTTACATGTATGCTCCCTGCTCAGTACAGTATGCATCAATCAGTTAGGTTATGCTGACAATACCTTAATACACTGGATGCCCGCGTTGCTTTGTATTATACCTTCTGCGGCATCGACTTCAACCTGGTGGAAAATCACGGAAAAGGGGTAACCTTCATCTCCCAACTTCACACCACAGAGAGGACTTTTCCGCTCTATGCCTGTGGCTACGTGGCCGCTTGTAGTAACAATCTCCACGACACGAGAATCGAGCTTGCCCAAGACGTTCTCAATCAGGATCCTACGCACATACGCCCGACAAACAGTTGTGAGATTTTCAGGGAATCGAACCAATTTTGGGGTTGAAAACGCGTACATGATAACACGGCCAGCAGCACGACGGAAAGCAGAAGCGTCCGATCTTCGATCACGCAATGTTGTAAGATGTAGAAACATGGAAGGTGTCCGTACTTCGTGCGCGAGCTGGTGGTCTTGTGCTGCCCCAGTGAAAAATGTTTCGTTTTCAATGTACTCCCCCCTGTCGGGAAATGGGACACGAGGGCTAATCCATCAGTATCAGCGCCCGCCCATTCAAATCAAGTGCTTCCTTACGCTTGCTGGACTAAGGGTCGCGACAGGATCTCAAACCTGTGCTTCTGAATATGGCACACGGCCGCTCTGGTGACGCCGAACTCTCTCGCGAGTGCGGCTTGCTGCTCACCCCCTGCGATCCGCTCAATGATCTGACAGCGGTCTTCATGGCTAAGATAGTGCGGCCGCTTGCGCGGCTTCTTCTTGTCCGAAGAGGTACTTGACGGAGACTGCCTCTCTTGCCTTGCTTCTTGCTCCTGCTCTGGATCATCCTGGCTGCCGGAGAACCCTTTTGGTATGTGCACTAATACTCGAGAATGATGCGTGCGATTGCTGTTCGTTCTTGTCTCAACCTCATGGATAGTGCTCGACGGCGGCGTAACTTCCGGACGTACATGTACTCGACGACTCATATCCGAAGCTTGACTTCGATACCCCAACAGTGACGTCATTGTACAAGGGTCTTGTGGCCCGCCGATAAGTCTCGATTCTCCGACGTAGTATTGATTATCTTCAGAGAAGCTTCCTGGTGAAGTGTTGACGTATTTTTCTGCGTCTTCCCTCTGGACTCGGGTCTGCTGCCTTGCGCTTCGGTGGTCGACGGTCGCTGGTACAGTTGGCCAGCGACTCACCTGCCGCTGATTAGTTCTGCTGCTCCGTGGATGCATCCCCGTCCTACCTGTAGAACCAAACGCACTTCGCTTACGCCTGACTATGCTGTAGTGGCCTGCCCCCGTGCTTGGGGAGCAGTGAGAAAAAGTGCAAGTGTCGACGAGACTCGATTGGTCGCTCGACCAATCTGCCACCTGGACCGGTTGGGGACTCCCTAGTGGGGAGCGATAAGTGGTGGTTCCTGGCGTAGCACTCTCTCCATACTCGCCTTGAAGCTGGCTAACTGCCAATGCAATAACCGCCTGGCGAGATGGAGGTCAGCGCGTTTCTGTCACGGACATCGTGATGTCGCGGAGCTGTTAGCCTGGCCTCGGTGATCGGAAGAGCACCTAGAGCACCGTTACATGTGGTGAGTGCGTTTGAGGGTCGCATTGCTTTCGCTGTCAACATCGAGTTTGTGAGCCCTTCTCCGTTACATGCAGTGTGCAATGTACTACAGGATAGCACTGTACATGTGCATGGTGTACTAGTACATGGTGAACCAACACCCTGTGATCATCACAGTGATGGTGTACATGGTACATGTACCTTGCACATCGTTGTGGCGTGGAGGTACTTGCCAGGGACAAGTTGTCCCTCAGCTATTTGACATGAGCATGTGGGAGCGCGCAACTGCGTCGAGTGTTTTGCATCAGGCGAAAAAGATTTTCATTGACTGGTGGGGAGGAGGCGATGCTTGGTACTACTAGTAGTATGAAAAAACTCTGAACACAAATAGTGGTTCGACTCACCCTGATGTCTGCTGCGAAAGCCCCGCCCCCTGGACGATAGCCACGCCCCAAACCGCTCGCCAACCAGGCAAACATAACAATATTATTATCAAACCTTGTGGTGACAAGCTGGACAAGTGCCGATTCGATTTTTTTAGTACACGCTAAGATACCTATGGACTGTACCTGCTGCTGCGCTTTACTTTCGTCATGTCTTCCCTGTCCAGGGGAGAATCAACGGGACTAACAACATAAAAGAAAGAGAAAATAGCTTGTGATCCCGGTTAACAGATCTAGCACTTAACGAGCTACACAAACGCAGTAACACCCCGTCCCCCCTATAGTCACGCAACCCCCCTTACATAATACATTTCAGGAACGGACCAGAACCAAGACTGACAGAAACCTCTCTAATACATGTACATTAGAGAGGTTTCGTGGTCACGAACAACACAAAATGCACGAATGCGCATTCATATCAGACAGACCAGAAAGATTCATCCATGATTTTTAGTGTAATTTACACGGTGTACCCGCTTAGCGCTGACTCGTCATCGTTCCGCGCCATAGTAGCGCATCCTACATGTCGTACCACGACTCGTGGCCCACGACTCATACCAAGCATAGTCAAGTATGCGACTCGTACTTGGCAAGTTAAGAAGCCAGTTACGGCTTCGTGCGGAGCTCCAAGCTTAACATCGCGCTACAATACCTTCAAACAAGGCTGATCCTCCCTTCGTAATGCACTAGAGCATGACATTGTCTGGCGCTCGACAACATTATCTGCACCATAGAGAGAAATGCCGTTATTTCCATCGAACCCGCTGTACATCCCCCTCGTACGAGATGTACTTCGAAGCATTGTGTACATCGAGGTACATGTACACAACGCTTCGTACGGTACCTCGCCGGCCCGCACCATCTGTGTCAGGGAGAACTGTGGGGTTGCAAAAGCGATTTAACAGGGAATTTCAGATGGCATTTGCTTTGCACTGGACCCCCTGAAGTTTCTATCGTATATATAGGGGTATTTGAAAGGAGAGGTGTCCACGGAGGGAGGGACGTCTGTTCGACGTTTTTCAACTGACACTACGTAGATTGAACTGCACCACTTTGGAGACTGTGGGGCAGGATTAAGAGCTATTAGCCATCAGTGCCTGACGTGAAGAGTTTATCCCCGTTCATCAGTCCATAACAGCACCATTTCCAACACAGTTGTTTATTTTTTGGCCGCGATCAATGACTGCACCTCACCTCGCCTTGACATCCGTGACGTTTTCGCCCACGTCCTCGGGACGCGACCCTCAAGTTTGAAACTAAACGTTCAATCGCAAGAAACAAAAGGACGAGCTTGGAGCGGAGGCCCCTCCTCGCCGAGTCGGCGACGCCGACACACTTGGCAAACCGGCCTTGACGCCCTGCCACTGAAAGACTGGAAAATGTTGCGTCATGAAAACAGCCGCAGGTGAGCGAGGATGCACGTACGTACCGATGGAAAGCAACGTTAAACGACGAGCCCCCAGTGCGCGCGACCACGAGATGGGAATCCGCAGTCAACAATGCCAAGATTTCAGATCAAGGCACCATGATCTGACCCTCCCAATTTAACACACTCGGGCGCAGTAACACCGAAGAGAAGCCACCGGAACGCGGTCTCCGGTGCGTGGGGCGGCCAATCGCGTGTCTGTTCAAGCTCTCGCCGGACCACTACTGGCCGAAAATGTAGACGTTCGTTCACTGAAAAGACCCGAGCTCCCTCCCTTAGTGCACGACTCGTGCAGCACGAGAGTACGAGCAGCGTACAGACGAAACAACAATTCCTCCGCTACATTCGTTGCTGCTCCCAGCACCCTCATAGCCATCAGAGCGTCTAAATGCGATTCGAGCGGGACGAAAACCCGTTCCAAGGGTTAGTGCTACAAGCTAGTCGTGTGCGTGACCCGCAGAGGGAGAGCGAGCTCCAGCCGCCAATGGATCCCCCTCCACAGCCAAGTCCGATGGCTGAGACTGGAGCTTCGTCTCAGCAGCAAGTTGTGGCCGTGAGCCGGCTCCTATCGCTCGAAGACAAGTCCAGTAATTCAGTGACAACTCGAGGGCCGACGACGAGGTCGCGCACCCGCTCGACTTGGTCCAAAGAGGCATCTAGGGAGGATTTGAGGGGCGGCGAAGCAGTCGAGAACAGCCGAGACAGTGACGACGACGAGGCAAAACAGGAGAACCCGTCGCCGTTCAGTGGACCGAAGAAGCCGCGCAAGCGGCCGCACTATCTCAGCCACGAGGACCGATGCCAAATCATCGAGAGGATCGCAGGAGGCGAACAGCAGGCCGCTCTTGCGAGAGAGTTCGGCGTCACCAGAGCGGCCGTGTGCCATATTCAGAAGCACAGGTTCGAGATCCTGTCGCGACCAGTGACCCAAGAGACGTACGAGGAGAGCTCGCTGTTAAAAGGGTATTAGCAGCCTCTTAGTGTTGTGAATGGCGACTGTACTGTTTGTCTGAGTTGTAGTGGGGATCAAGATACAGCAGTGGCGACGGAACTAACAACAGACCAACAGCATGTTCATGTGGCCCAGACGCCGTCGATTCTGCTGCTGCTGACCACGCTGCGCGACCGCCGGTCAGATGCTGGTACCTTTCGCCGCGCTGCAGGAAGAATCATCATGTAGGGTGGAGATTTACCATGGAGAAACGCTGCTGGTGGTTACCTGTCGCCCGTACTAACGCAGTTTATCCGGTGTAGAATCTTAATCGAAGAGGTGCTGGGCCAGCTCGACGCTCGAGCTGTGGAAGTCGTCACGACGAGCGGCTTCGTCACCTCCGGAATCGAACAGAAGAATAAACTATGTGGAGTGAAGCTGGGAGACGAGGGGTATCCGCTCTCTGCGCTTTTCCATCAAGTCGAAGTAGAAGCTGCAGAAGGTTTGAGATCACCCACACAAATCGCCTCTTTGAGCCAGCGTTCTAGCTCCCATAACTACATTGTCTTGCCCATGTAGGATACATCCACATTAGCTCGATTGTCGACCAGCGTGGCCGGCGTCAATGGCGTCTGGATCGCATGGATCTACCAGCCAGCATCACGTCGTGCAAGGTGCTATTATTCACGGCTACTTGCAGCACTGGAGGGCGCGAATGTAAGGCTATTGAGGTGCGTAAGTTACGATCGCTCAAGTTCGCGACCCCCAACTCATGAGCAACTGTTGATCAGTCAACTAAACTTCTCACTTTGGCGTTGTAGGCACTTCACGGCGTAGGCGTTCCCGAGTCGAGCATAACGCTAGTCTCAATTGTGTGCGCTTCGGACGGAGTTGTAGCAGTCTGCAGCCGCTTTCCACGTACGTCAACAAGGCTCAGTTCAACCCACCATTGCTACCCGGATTGATTGCGGCAAAGCTTATGCGTGCGTTGTTGCTTGACATACTTACACAGAGGTTCGAGTTCTTACCGCAGCAGTCGATAAGTCAATTGATCCCATCACAGGAGAAATTATTCCGGGGCTTGGCGACTTCATTGCTCGCTACAACGACGAAGATGCGTACTGATATCGTGAACTCATCCAAGAGGAATGCAATAATGACAGATGCGAGGGCTGTATATTGTGGGAAGATTAACAATGATAAGACCTCATCGTTCGTCGTGGTGATGGCATCGTTTACGTTCTGGTGCATCGTTTGAGCTGCTGCCACTACTTGTATTTGTTCGGGACGAAGTTCCCTTCTAATCGGTACTATTTAGCTGAGCAACTCGAAGTCGAGTTGCTTGACTCCAACGCACGATAATAATAAATTCGTGTGTTTGACGACGCCCCCAAGTAAATTAATCTCATAAACACTGAAATACTTCAGTAGTATGTGCCCAAACATCCACTTAATGCCTCAGGCACCCCTAAAACCTCACGTCCCGAAGCGAGCTGGAAAGCGCCACCATGGTTCGATTGCCCCTTATAATCATGGGACCATGTTTTATGGATGTCACTCTGAATTAAATTCTGATTTATTGGCACGTTTCTACGCTGCACGACAAAAGGTTTGGGACAGTCACGTTCCACGGCTTCCAGAGCGAACTATAGGTCACTTTATAGATATGTACCTCCAATCACAAAGACGAAAAGGGGCTTGTGACGGTAACCTAGATTTTGCAAATATCCATAAGCTGCCGTACAACTAGCTAGAAATCGGTCCGCGACAAAACTTTGGGACAAAAATGGCTTGTTTTGTATTGGGTGGAGTAGTGGGAACTGGCCTTATTATTCGAACGTCACTATGGGGCGCGGATCTCTGACCAGGAGAGAGGTCGCTTGAAGGGCCTCGACGAGGCGTCCGCGAGATAGTGCGGCGCCTCGAGCGCTCTTCCAATAGCATAAACTACGCCCTACGAGCTTCAAAGAAATCCAAAAAGAAGGGAGAACGCACGCGTAGCCTCACGGACCGCCTAGTTCGCCTGGTTGTCCACGCCGGTGCCACGGGGCCGAGTTGAGGCAACTTACGGGTTGTTATGCATGGTGCGTACGGTCCAGAGACTTTTGTCTCGGTTTGACTACTTGGTCTACTCTAAAATGGATCGTCCGCCACCTCTGACTAAGGAGCTCATGCTCTCCCACCTGGAGTTGCTGAGCGGCACTCGACGGCGGCTTAAAAGGCGATCGTGTGGCCGATAATCATCTTTTCAGATGAGAGAAAAAAAATTTGGACGGACCGGACGGCTGCAAGCACTATTGGCGGGACCTTCGGAGCCCGCATCGCCGTTACATGTCACGTCAGAATGGGGGAGGGTCGATATGCTGTAGGGGGAGCGAGACTTCCGCGAGCGAAATGCGGTGTGTACGACGGGAGTCGTCCATTCGACGGTCATAACGTCGTTCGTGTCGGTCTTGGTGGTCCCGTCGATACACGTCCCTCGGGGTCTCTGTACGCCGCTCATCATGACCGTGAGAGCGGTCTGGACCTCGGGAGAGATACGCAGAGGTCTCTCTAGTCCAGCTCCGCTCCTCCAACTTGATGATAACGTTGACAATATCATCTAGCTCATGGATGTTCTTCACGCGGAGATGACAACGACGTCTCTCGAGGCCTCGGTCGCCACATGATTCGAGGAATCGGCTCACGTGTTCTTAGGAATCACGTCTTCCCTTCTAAAATTGTACTCTAGCGTTGCAATCGTAACCGTCTAGTCGATTCAGTTAGTCACACACAAACTCGCTGCCCTCGCTCTTGGCTGAGTAGCACCGAGCCTTCGTAGACTGGCGGAATTGTGAGCAATAGCACTTAATAGACGCATCACTAAGCCGCTTCCACTGACGTTTCGTCTTGCGAGGCAATTGTACTAATGCAAGGCTCCGTCTCTGAGGCTCAACTCGAAGGCCATGCACCACTCGATCGGAGGGGTGCGGGCCCATTTCATCTCATAGACGAAGGTTCGTAGGCATTGCATCGAATTTTCGCTCTTGTTGCGTAGTCCTGAGAAAGCTTTGATCTAAGCAAGAGGTCTGCGAGTCGCAAGCTCAAGCCTCGGAGTGAGTTCAGCCGTTCCATCTCGCTGGCCTCTCTTACTTAGCGAGCCAGCTTGTCGCTTGGATCGTCGTACTCAGCGTCTTCCTTCCGGTAATAGTCATCTTCACCACTTTCGTCGTCCGAGGAGTCGTCGCGGGGCACAAAACGTCGGCGTGACCACCCTGATGATGCTCTCGCGTCACCCCTTTGAGCATTAGAAGCCTCTGCATCACATGCAAGTCGATCAACCCCGCTGGACGACCGAGGGGACACCATGTTAGAGTCTTGAAAGCACGGTGTCCCCTCCATTTTCACCCCAAACACCACGTCATCGCCATTTCCTTTCCATGTTCACTCTTTCTTGGGCGTCTGGGGTAACGAGATCTGCGAAGGGTCTGTATCTGCCTTCGGTCGAACTGTGGGAGGTGTCTTCAGCCCAATGCCAGACGTCCCAAAGCTAAGATGGAGCTTCCTCTTCCATCGATTCAGTTCTTTGGCTGTGACTGCTGGGAGCCAATCTCGGAGGGCTGCCTCAGATGGATTCGTCTGAGGTTCGAGCCCCATCATGAAACCAAGTCCTCAGGCACATTCACGGTTGACATGGTGTTCACGGGCCAAGCTAATTCGACACTCAGCTCCACCCAGAGAGCTTGGCGCACTGCCTTAGGCGTGAATTGTCGGATCCAATCACTTGTCTCCATCATTTGGTCCAAGGTCCGACCGATCACTTGGTTAGCTGCTGGCGTGCTGCTGTTCATGGGTAGGAGATCCGTTGTTTTCTTGTCCGAGACCTCGTTCTCACTTCCAGAGTCATCGCACGCGGGCTCTGGCTTGGCCACTTTGTTAAATACACCAGCGAGGTTTCGGTTGATGGGGCGCGGAGCTCCACTGCGTCCCGCGGACACCCTAGCATCGTTTGAGGCATCCAGATCGTCGCTAATTATGTATCCATTGGCTTCTGAGTCGTCGTACTCGTTCAGTTCTTCATCCTTGGCTTCGGAAATTTCTCTTGCCGACTCATCGAAACTCACCGACCTTTCGGAGATCGATGAAAGACGTCCTCCACTCCCAGTTTGGGGGGTTGGACCTCCTTCCATCTCGATTCGTCCCAATTTCATCGGCGTAGCTGGTACCACTGAGGATACCTTAGACATTTTTGTTTTCTTCTTGTTTTGTCTTGTTTCTTTTCTTCTTCTTCTTCTCCAAAGCTCGTTAGGGTAGCACCTACACAGACCAAACAACACACAATAGGTCACACCAGTCCCGGGTCGCGGTACCAATTGTCGTGTAGGATCACAACGAAAGTTCCCCGTTCCGTATAGGAACGAGCTCTATCAACAACACTCTTCCTTCCCCGAGAGGTCAGTCGAGCTTTGTTGGGATAAATCTGTAGACCAGATCCGATCCCTTACATAGGGTTGGACGATGCCCATGGCGGAAGCCACACCCACGCTTCAAGCAGGTCCGTCAGGTCGCGTGGGGCTACGTCAACCCCTGCTTAATCACGAAGCTCTATCGTCAGCAACGATGAAGACACACATATGCAGCCTGCGACCAGAGAGCTCCTTCTCCCGTGCAGGCAAACGCAGCATCTTGGCAACCTGCATATGACGCTGCTATAAGTTGATGGCATGGAAATTCACTTTTGAAAAGGGGAAACTTCGGCTGAGGCAACCTCCCCAAAAAATGCAAGCTGCTGCAACTTCAAGTTGGGGTAGTCAATTGACTCATCTTTGATTGGCCGCTTCGAACTTTGCTCGAGAGCTGAAGAATATAAATTCTACTTGTTGCTGCACAATTGACGACCACTAATGTAGTATTATGATATTTCTCCGGCATATGCTATTCTAACCAATCAATGCGGCCAAAAGGTAAAACAACTGCCAATCAGAGCTGCTGGGGATCCTAGTCCAGGTCTTTTCACTTCACTTGGCCTCAGTATACCATTCAAACTCAAGTCACCTGATGTTATGACCAGTCAGAGGTTGAAAAGTATAAGAAAGTGACCAATCAGAGCTGTCGAGGCTCCTAGTCATGTGCCTTCAACTTCTTTCCAACTCACTTGGCCTCAATATACTACCTAAGCAAAGGCCTCTCTGGGAGCTTCTATTTCACTTGGCCCATTTTGCTACATACGTAAACTATGGTAAAAGTCTTGCCGTAGGTTATTTTGCACTGAATTATCGTCAGAATGAAATTTGCCTAGTTTTTCCGACCAATGCATCTGAAAACAACTCGGCCCGATGCCATCCAACACCAAGCCTCTCAGCAACAAGCTAGTTTGCAGCCTGATGTTCACCAAGTAGTCCAAGGAAGAGTTGATGTGCTTGACCTACTCGAAGACGTGTAAGAGTGACCAGGTCAAGTAAGAAATATAGCCAGGCATAACGTAAACTAATGGAATTATGTACCATTCTGTGGTTTCTTCGGTCTTCATTAATATGAGTACGCAATATTGCACTTCACTGTTGGTAAGACTTGCAACAATAGCTTAAGCGTAACCAGCGTGTAGCGAATGCCTACAACAAAAGGGATTTAAGTGGTCACCGGTACGCGTAAACGTAAAGTCAACACTAGCAAGGCGACAAACAAATTACATTTGAAGATTTCAGTGCTTGAGACCAAATCTTTTCTCTGCTCGTCACGTCAAGTCAATATCCTATTTACGGCTTAACAGCAATCTTCGCTTGCGTTTCCATTCAACGCGGCGGCAACGCAGCGCCGCAAAACATCAACCGCTCGAAGCGTGCTGCACTTAGGCTGTGCGATCAGCCCAGGGAAAGCAAAGACCGAGGGTTATCCATTGGACAGCGACGCTCTAGCATTGGTAGTCGCGGTGAGATGTTCCGCAGTCAACGTGGATTATAAGAGCGGGGCATACCAGGAAGCTCTCAACGCTGCGGAGCTGTTGTCAGCAACTCCGAGCAACTCGCTGCCAGCGGCGCTGGGGACTTTAGCTGAGGCCACTCGTTGCTGCTACGCCTCTGTGCGCAGATACTCGAGCGTGGGTCTGTCCCCGTCAAATTCGATCGCGTGTGCAACGGTCAACTGGTCGCAAGAATATCATAGCGACCACCATGCGAGTCGCATCGGTGCTCGGCGGTATTAAGGCGCATGGAGGTACTGAATTGCTGAATTGCTCTAAGATGAGGCGGTACTCTGCTAGTTGGCTGGAGCTCAGTAGGCGATGGGTCTGGCTACAAGCTGGCGCTCACTGCGCTCGCAGATCGAGATGACAGCAGTGCTCAAGCTTAACTGGAGGGCCGTGCAGAGCATCCGAAAGGGCCGAAGCACCTACTCTCTTCACTTGGTCCCAAACTCGACAGAGAGTCGAGCATTTCGTACCTCAACGTCCAGTGCGAATAAGACACTGCGAGTCACCAAGATCGTGGCACCCTTCGTGAACAGAACTAAGGGTCCACCTCGAAGGGAGAGTTACCGCCAAGGGCGGTCAAAAGTCGAGAGGGCGGACAACGAAGGGTTTCAACTGTTAAGGTCATGTGCGACCGATATTATCGAGTATGCCGTGGACAGTGGCCCACAGCGAGTGACTCGTTACGCCGGATCCACAAACGCTGGGCAAGCTTCATTCGATATCACGTGGTCAGGTAGATAAAGCTCAGCATCCATTTCATTTTGTTATCTGAAGTGTCGATACTGACATGGTCGGCAAGTACTTCTTCATGCATGTCTCTGTAAGCCATACCTCGGAAGCAGTAAAAGTCGAGAATGTGTGGTACAGCCCGATTAAAGCGTACGTTCTTCTATCTGATCACGGTGCAGCAAGACGATCGAAAATGCTCGAGTTATTCTTCATTCTCGCATTGGCAGGTGCTATATGTTTCTTGGTTCCGCGCTGGACTCCCTTGACTGATCTTTGTGCTCTTGATTTGACAAGTATTTAAAAATAAGAGGAGGGGGACGATCACAGACACAACTTCACCGTCAAATCTATCTATTGATACAAACAGTCGTCACATGCGCAGCAACGACCGAAAATCGACGGCAGACAAGTGGAATCACGCTCGAGTTGATCAGCTTCGTGGCATTGGGCGTAGCAGTAGACCGATCATGTCTTCGGTTAGTGCACTGATGGTACACTCGTGTGCCCCCTAGCTCAGTTTTGGGGACTCGGTGGTATTTTGTAAGTCTGGATATTCGTCGCAGGAGGGTGCCGTCGACTACGTGTCTTCTCGCCGCCAGCACCGTCTCCACGGCGCGCCACCGCGCATGTTCTGCACAAAAGCGTGCTGCCACAAATATTGTGCATCCGTTCCCAGCTTGGGGGTCCGCGGTGAATTTGCCAGGTTCGCCCTGCCAGA
>BSXT01002802.1:0-14988 GCA_030267785.1 Phytophthora fragariaefolia | reverse complement strand
TGACCCTTTTGCCTTGGGGGGAAATTCTGCTCTGATTTAATAATTAGGGGTTCTGTAACCCCATATGTATCTAATCCTAGATCCCTATACAAATATCAAGTGTGAACAGAGCCTGCGGCTAATCACGCGACCGACGACTCGGGCTAAGTACTAATAGTGTGCCCGCCACTAATCCGAGTGTTTAAAACACTCCCTAGCAATACTGACTACTCCGAGTACTCAGCCGGCTTGGTATTAGGACCGACTGAGCCCTCTGAGTACCTGTCACTCAAACGCGGTAAATGTCAATCTTGTCCGCCCAGGCCAATCAGGAGATCCGACGTCATTTCACCCGAAGGTTCAACATCGTTAGACCTCGGCGCGGAGCTTTCCGTGCCCGGTCGAATTCCAACACCTCAATATCGAACTTAGCGTCTAAGTCACGCACGATAAGTTCGTCTACGAACTTCTTCTCTTTATACGAGTAGCGTGCGCGTACGACGTGCTTCTCGGTTCTAACAACGACACCCGTTGCTAGTCTTACTTCCAAAAGACTTTACGGTAGTTCCACTTCCTCGAAGTCAAGTCTTGTTCGACTCTGCAGTCGAACAAAGTTGTTCGACGCACCACAGTCTACCAATGCACGAAGAGAGCTTCCTCTCTTCGAGTTAACCTTCAGGATGACAAGGTTTGGCTTGTCATCTTTCTTCTTCCAGTGAGAGTGTCTCTCACTAGGGGCAGCAGCCTTCGATACCGCGTGTCCGATGTCGACACGCTCGACTGCATCACCAGCAGGGGGGCCCGTGCCTGCCGGTTGCCTTAGTTTTTTGGCTGCCCGTGGCGATACCCAGTATCGTCACGTCGGCCCTCCGTTGGCCGCGTGCACAGGCGCTGTGCACTCACGGGCATAGTGACCGTTGTTTCCACACCGAAAACAACGCACATTCGTCGATCCTCGACGCTGCTGGGATCCAGCAGCCGTCGCACCCGAGAGGTCCATCGGTTCGGGACCTCCCGTCGGCTTCATCGCCGGTCGCGGCATCTGCCGCGGGACGTTCGCATGCAGTTTAGCCTGTCGCAGGCTAAACTCTTCTAGCATTGCGAGCGTGATCGCTGCCTCGAGAGTACGCGGGTACTCTCGGAAGAGATAGGTCTTCATAGGGCCATCCATAAGGCCCTTCATGAACGTGGCGACGTTTGTCGCCTCGTTTATCGGATTAGCGTAAGCATGCACGTCATGCTTACCTTGTTGCAGATCAAGGAACTCAGCCCGCGATCTGAACTCGTTCTGTGGGAGCTCAAACGCTTGTCTGAGCTCCTCCTCGAACACTTCGTACGTGCTAAAGCACGTAGGATCCGTGAGTCGGCGTCCATACGCCCGACTCCTTGCTTGTCCACCAAGACATGACATGGCGAACGCAACCTTCGACAGCGGGTCGACGATACGTCGAGCCGTGATGGCAGTGTCGACTTCGACAAGCCAACGGAGGAGAGGCTCGCCCTCTCTTACAACGTAGCTGTTCCCGTGGAGTTTCAACGACTTCACGCGCGGTGTGGACGGGGTAGACATCGTAGCGCGAGCAGCGACCTCGCGCCGCTCCTTCATGATGAACGCCAGAGCAACACGGAGTTGCTCTGTCGGCGATAGCGTACACAACATCGTCGCTACCGCTGCTTCTCCAACGACTGTCAACAGTCGTTGGAGCGCCTCCCACTCTGGATCCGCCAGGTGGAGACAATCTTCGCGGCAACATGCGTTGCAGGCGTGTTCGGGCTATCAGTGGACATGCTCGTGTCCACAGGCAGGTTCTCAGCCCCGCGTTCGTATTCCATACGAACGTGTTGGTAGTCGGTCGTTGGACGGACTACAAAGTGCTACCAGGTGTAGTGGGCTTACTTAGCTCACTATTTTACCTTACACGTGTACGCGACGTGTAGGAGGAAGCGTAGGCATATTTATATTAGATTAAGTATACTTAACCTTGTAAGTATAGTTAACCTAAATAAGGAAATATTAATAACCCTTTTTGGTAGACATGAGAATGAATTTGAATGTTAACTTTGACCTTGCCTCCTAAAACTGATATCTATAAAGAGAGGATCTGCCAACGAGTGGTTGGCAGAATCTCCGCCCTAATGCGTGCTCCTTATTGGCAGATATCTGTAGCTTTCTGCCAATAGTAGTGCTTCCTACTATGAATGGTGGCCACACTGCATGTGGCCCACCTGAATGTATCCATTAGTGCATGTTGCACTAATGTGGAGGTTGCCTGAATGTGTAGCCCCGCTACAGGGACAGCATGAACCGGTTCGGGTTCTCCAGCAGGAACGGGTCCGGCTGCAGCTCGCCGCTCAACTCCCTGCGCTTGTACGGACATCTCGAACGTATGGTGAAGAAGAACCACTTGCTACTGCCATCGAGTGTCCACGATTCGAGCGGATTCCTGGCGTAAAGAAGAAAATAAGCTGGGCGCTCAAGTGGTGGCCATTCTGGAAAAAGAGTTTGACGAAAATCTTCTGCTTCAGCGGCCCAACGACTGTTATTTTTTACTTCTGCCATAAATGACGGATGCTTTCCTTTGTTGAGGATATACTATCCTTGAAGTGGTGCAAGAGTGAATGCAATGAGTGTATGCGAGACTCAGGCTTCTGATGGTTAGGCGTGAGACTGAACATAGTGAGGCAAAAGAGAAGAAAAGCAGACAGAGAGAACGAAATAATACAAGAAAGCCTCGCGAGTGGCTGTTGCTGCTTGAGCTACTAAGGCATTTTCGTGTGTGTGACTAAGAGCTGTGTGCTCTATCTACGCGGGCTCTCCCCAACAGGTTATGAACCCAACGACTGAGAGAGACATTTTCATACTTCGTCGTTGCCGTTGGATTTACTGAAGCTTCGATTCGCGCGCGGACCGTCCCAACTGTCCCAGCCGAACTACAAGTGGTCGTCACGGAGTACCAGCGCGCGTACCAGCGAGGCAGTCGAGTTCGTGTGTTGACCTGGATGCTCCCAAGAAGTCAGCCCTGGTAAACGTCCCGACCATGGCAGATAACAAGAGCAAGTCCAAGGACAAGGACGAGAAGAAGTCGCATCCTCCGTTTGACGGCAAGAATTTCGAGGTATGGCTAGATCACGCTTAAACTCGAGCGGAAGGGCCTATGGAAATACTGCGAAGGAGAAGTTCCTGAACCAAATGAGAAGTCAAGTGCAAGTGATCACGAGCTGTAGAAGAAGGAGATGAATCGGACCAAAAAGCTGCTGTATGATGCGATGACGGATGAGATTGTGAAATCTGTGAAGCATGAACAAACTCCGTTTCGTATTGTGGAGCGATTGAAGCAGCGATACATCGGCAAGACCTACTTCAAGTATGCTGAAGCATTAACCAAGTTGCGGCGACTTCGGCTCGGACAAGGCGCCAACGAAGCAGATCATTTAGGAGAAGTCCGGCGTCTGATGGACCATGTGGCATTACTAGACAAGCTTCTAGATGATTACATCAAGCCAGCTATGCTTATTGGGTCGTTGTCGACGGAGTATGATAACGTCGTTGAAACCTTTTTGGGGAGTCACATGCCTCGATCGGCGACAAGGTCGAAAGCTTGAGCAAACAACTGAAGATAAAGTTTTTTTAGTGGCTCAGGCCGAGGTCGTGGTCGAGGTGGAGCTCGTGGTCGTGGAGGTCGCTTTGGTGGCCGAGGCTTTGGACGTGGAAGAGGTCGAAGTGCCTCGCCTGGTCGTGGTGGCAATTGGAGCGGAGGACGTGGATTGATCGTGGACGAGAACGCGGTGAGGTAGAGCTACGGACAAGGATTTTCGCCCGGAAGAAAGGCTCTGGATATCAGATGCAGAAAGCTGGAGAAGGATGCTTTCACTGTGGTGAGCAAACCCATCGAGTGAGAGAGTGTCCCCATCTCGGGAAACGACCACCAAGTGATTCGAGTCCCAGTGAGCCTGCATGCAATCGAGCAAAGCCAAATGACAGCGCACATATGAAAAGACCCATGAATAAAACCTTGTAGTCAGGAAATGACAGTGATGAGAGTGCGTACATGATCAATGTTACGATGAATTTGGAGAAAGACGTTGTTGAGCGCACACGTGGATTTTGGTATCTCGATTCTGGAGCAGCACGTCACATGGCTAATAATAGATGGATTTGGTGTCGTTTACTTCGGTTAGCGCGCTTGTGCGTGCTGGAGGTGACAACTGGCTTGCTGTGGCTGGGGTTGGAGATGTCCAAATGGATCTACTCACCGACACTGGCCGTTACTCGTTGTTGTTGCACGATGTGCATTATATTCCTGAGCTCCAGTGCAGTTTGTTTTCAATTCGCAAGCAAGTATCCCGCGGGTTGACGCCTGCCGAACATGTACGTGTACACTTCGATGAAGATGGAGTAGCAGATATGATTTTAGAGTCGGGAGTGACGACTATAGTTGTTGATGAAACTAGTTTGTATCGAATTGATCTTCAGAGTACTCCGAACGTGTCGGCTATGGCTATCATAGATACTGAGCAGAGTGTGGAGCAATGGCATGTCCGACTTGGCCATCCAGGAAAAAAGGCTTTCAATGCCTTGTTTCGACACGTGCAATGGTCCCTGCGTAATGTTGACTTGCGAATCCCAAGTGGTTTTCAGTGCGTGTCGTACGTGAAAGGCAAGCTGACATGAAAAAGTTTTCGAATCATACGGGGTCATCCAGCATGTGAGTGGCTAGTGGGAGAATATGCTCACCTTGATGTGTGGGGCCCATATGCGGTTCCATTGTTCTCTGGCAAGGAATACTTCGACATCTTTGTTGATGACGCCAGTCGCTATTCGACGATGTATTTGATGAGCACTTGCGACGAGATCTACGAGAAGTTCGAGCTGTACTACGAGCAAGTGAAGACCCATCTTAACGTACGTATGAAGGAACTGCACAAAGTCAACGCTAAATAATTCCTCAAGCTCGGAGGTATTTGCTCCAAGTAATATGGTATGGTGTACTCGACATCCGTCAAGCGTACCCCAGAGCAAAACGGATTCGCCGAGCGGATGATCAGGACGTTGTCAGAGCGAATGCGGTGTATGTTGAACCATTTTCTGCTTCCGCAAGAAATGTGGGCCGAAGCAGCGATAACAACTCCGTATAATGTGAACATTGTCTCGAACTCGACTACGGCCATGAAGGTGCCATACGCAATTTGGCACAGAAAGATGCCGGTGTATTCGAAGCTGCGAGGTTTTGGCTGTGCTGTACTGGCTTATATCGACAAATTTGAGCGGCGGAAGGTGGACGCTAAAGCTCGTAAAGATGTTCTCGTTGGAAATTTCCGTGATAATAAGGGCTATCGGCTCTTAGACAACAAAGCAGGCAAGCGTTTTTACAGTCATACGGCTGTGTCTTTCGACGAGAAGCCAGGTCGTCTCCCCCAGCGAAAACTGTCGAGCCCGTCGCCAACTGCTTCCCACGCTCCCACCACACTTGGAGTTGATAAACGAAAAACGCAAAAGCTGCCTTCATTGATGGACACGCTGAGTGATCCGAATGGCAGCAGGCCTGGTGGGGCTGCATCCGAAACTGATGATGACCGGACAGGTGAGGCAATTAGCATGAAGAGAGGTGCCCGGTCTGGTGGGGCTAAGAAGTGCCAGGAACATGGGCCATATCGTGAGCCACATAGGCCACAAACCAATTCAGCTCATACAGAGCGAGGTCGAGCCAGTTGTGGTGCCTTAAGAAGGCTCATGTTGAGCGAGAGCGAGGTCGAGCCGTAAGCGGCGCCTCTGGAAAGAAAAAGCGAGGTAGAACCACAAGTGGTGCCTTGCAGGGCCGTGTATCCGATCAAAAGCGATTGCGCTCATCTGATGCAGAGGAGGCAAAAACCCGCAAGAAGGTACTGGAAGCGCAGAGAGGACGACCAGCAAGAAAGGAAAACGGGGCCTAGTTGAACTGCAACCACACGGTGACGCTGAGGTCAGTCGTGCAAATGGTGATTCGAATGAGAGTTCGCTGCCTGAACGTACTGTAAAGGAGGCTAGTACAGTGGTGCACCTCGTTTTCGGCGGGGTTGACCATATCAAATCTGCCAGTATAACCAATGTGTGGGAAAACTATGACGGGGGCGACTCGTTATATGTAATGGGTTAGATTAACCTAATTAGTAAAAATATAAAACGCGCACATCCATCTTCGATGTAATACCTGAGTAGTACTAACAATTATAATTGTCCTCTTCGATACATCCGTCTAGCCTTTCGAGCACCACTTAATCGCAGTGTAGTTTGCGGGTGAATACTGCTCTCCTCGGTAGAACATGTCCAGCTCCACCTCTTGCTTATTCATCATCTGTAGTGGTCCTTGCGGCTTTTGATGCCCCTTCATCCATCGGCTGCAGAGGCGACAGTGTTCGGAGGCTGTTTGTGAACTACTACGCTAGTTAGATCAGTCGGTTCATCATTCTGGCTTGCGTGTCATGGTAGTCGGAACCAAAACAAACTAAAGTAAGCATTCGCGTCGAGGCTTTTGGCGTCATGAATGTGGTTAATTGATCTGAGGGGAATGGGTTGGCTACTTCCGCAAATCATGTAGCGTAATCATAAATTTGTGCAGGTTATCAATACATACCGGGGCCGAACACGAGGTGCACCACTGTACGGTACCCCGTAGTGGTCGAATATCCAAGCCGCCCCACTGGTTTGGCGATTTAATTCATCTGGCCTATATAGCAACAAACCCCGAGAGGCACAACCAGTTAGCGTCGACTGAGTGGGAGAAAGCTCGTGAGGAGCTTCAATATGCCATGGTCAAAGCGAAGGCATTGGATTGGTGGGATGATTACTGTTGTTTGGCCGGTGGCGCCATGGTAGAGCCACACACAATGGACGAAGCCATTTATGGTGAGAATAGTGAGCAGTGGAAAAAGGCTGCTGATGCGGAGTATGATGCTCTGGTGCTGAACAATACATTGGAGCTTGTTCCACGCAAAAAGGGAAAGTCCTTAATAATCGATGGATTTTCCGCATCAAATATCTTGCCAATGGTGACGTGGAGCGATATAAGGCTCGACTTGTGATCAAGGGCTTCATGCAACAATATGATCTAGACTACCTCGAGATTTTTCTCCCGTTGTTCGTCTCGAATAGCTACGCATATTGCTGACTCTTGGAGCCGTGTAGAATTACAAGATCCATCAGATGGACGTAACCACGGCGTTTTTGAATGGAGAAATTGATGTTGAAGTGTTTATGGAGCAACCAGAGGGCTACGCAGTGAAGGGCATGGAGGGCTGGGTGTGTTGTCTTCGAAAGAGTCTCCCTGGCTTAAAGCAAGCCTCAAGAGTGTGGTTTGAGCTGTTGAAGTCGCATTTGAGAGCTAATGGATACACTCTGTTGGGCAGTGAGCCGTGTGTTGCATTGAAAGTGATGAATGGAGAGTTGATCTTTATGACGATTTATGTCGATGACTTGATCCTCTTAGCTCCTACAAAAACGACTATTGCTGAAATTAAGAAGATGCTGTCATCTCGGTTCACCATGAAAGATCTTGGAGAAATTCACTTCATTCTCGGTTGCGAAATAACTCGAAACTGGGATGAAAGAACCATTTTCATCAGCCAAAGAAAATATGCCGAAACGGTGTTATAGCGCTTTCGGATGGACGCATGCAATGGAAGTAAGACACCAAGCGAGATGAACTTGAAATTAAGTAAAGCGATGTGTCCGCGTGAGGCAGAGAAGCGTGAATTGATGCGGACTAAGCCATACAGAGCGATTGTCGGAAGTCTAATTTACCTGATTTGGCTTATGTAGTGCGAGAGTGCAGCCAATTCCTCGAAGACCCCAAAATTATGCATTGGAGTGCAGCGAAACGCGCCCTGCGGTACCTGAAGGATACTTTTGTCTTGGTGGATTATAGTGGAGTGACCAAAAACTTGACGACCATTTGCGAGCGTTTGCAGACGCTGACTTTGCCAATCGAGTCGATGACCGGAAATCTGTGGCAGGACACCTGACTCAGTTTTGTGACCGTCCTATTTCCTGGGGCAGTCAAACTGAAAGGACCGTGGCGCTGCATACGACAGAAAGCCGAGTATATGGCCTTGAGTTTGTTGGTGCAAGAAGTGGTTCATTTGAGACAGATGCTTAAGGAGTTACGAGTGCAGCAGCAGCAAACGTCACAAGTATTCGTGGAAAACGAGAGTGCCAAAAAGCTGGCAAGCAATCCCGTCTTCCATTCCCGGACCAAGCATATTGATGTTCGCCATCATTTCGTAAGAGAACGCGTCGACTTTAAACAAATCGAAGTGCTGCGGGTATCCGGCAGTGAGAACGTGGCTGATGCTTTCACGAAGCCGGTACCGCGACCGACATTCGATAAACACAGGGCTACTATGGAATCGCTGCCGAGAGCAGAATTTGGAAACAATAACAATAACCAGTAGGAGGGGCTGTTGAGGATATACTGTCCTTGAAGTGGTGCAGAAGTGAATGCCATGAGTGTATGTGAGACTCAGGCTTCTGGTGGTTAGGTGTGAGACTGAACACAGTGAGGCAAAAGAGAAGAAAAGCAGACAGAGAGAACGAAATAATACAAGAAAGCCTCACGAGTGGCTGTTGCTGCTTGAGCTACTAAGACACCTTCGGGTGTGCGACTTAGAGCTGTGTGCTCTATCTACGAGGGCTCTACCCAACATCCTTTATCTCGATCTAGTTGTAGTGGGGGTTAGGAAATGACTAGACCTTTTCCACTCACTGGGACATCGCTCTGCGAGGCCAAGCTGGCAATTGGAGATAGCAGTTAGGAAACCAACGCTTTGCCAAATGACAGAGCCGAGCCATGAGTATTACGGATTTTATCAAGTCGAGCTCAATATACTTTAGGTTTTCCAGGAAACGCCGGCTTCCCCAGAAGGGTTTCACTTGGACCTACTACAAAGAATTCTTTAGTTGCGAGGTCTCGCGACTTACAGCGAAGAACAAAAAGAATATCAAGATGGTGTTCACGTCTAGCGACGACGAGAATACCCGCGGCCACGCAGTCAACGAGCGCAGCAACACTGAGTCGAGATCGTCGACAAAGACGAGGAGATCTGTGGACAGCGCCAGTACGACGAGGATCCCGCAGCCGATCTTCGCTTTTGAGATGTCGCCGAAGGTGTCCTCGATCGATCGGGACGAGTTGGCGGAGTGGTTGAAGCTCGGCAAGGAGTATGATGAAACAATGACGGAGCAATGCAAAGACGGGAAGGAAGACTTCGGTACAGTCATGAAGCGTGTCAAGAACTCGTTCTTTGAGTATTTGTTGGAGACGCTGTGTGAAGTGAGCTGGGGAGTCTCCGTGGACGAGGTGACCGACGACTTTCTGCTGGAGCATATTCATGCCATCACCGACAGCTATCAGAACCGCGTACTGCCAACGAGTTGTTCCAGAAGAAGTTGCGCATAGATATGAACAACATGGACATCACGTCGCGTATTACCAACTACTTCATGTCTGTAGCACGCTAATCAAGAAGTACGGCTTCATGAGCTTCTTCGAGGCGGAAAATGGATCCAAGGGGAAATGCAAATTGATGGTGAACTCGCTGCCTGCGACGTTGAAAAGTCAAGAACGAAATTGACGATCGTTGTCCCGAAGCGCAGAGCAACGTGATGAGGTTGTACAAACTCATTTGTCAACAAGCGCTTCAGGAGGCATTATTGAGCACCGTGCTTTGAGCAGGGAACGCAACCTGAACCGTAAGCAGAAGCCATGGGAGCAGCCCCACCCTTTCCAGAAGAACAAGCGCCAAATCACTGGTCAGCAGCAGAAAGCGGACAAATTTCAAAAACGTGGCAAAGTTGTCCAGCCAGCGGCTGAAAGTTCCGGTGACAAGAAAGACCAACCTGGACAGAAAGGAGCGCCGATGACTGGCTGCTTTCACTGTGGAGGGGCCCATTATCTCAGTGGATGCCCAACCGCAACCAAGGAAGACCGTTAGCGACTTGCCAACTCCAAACAGAACAGGAAAGGCGGAGAGCATCTCACGGGGAGGCACCGCTAACTTGCGAGGACTCAAGGAGTACCTGGTAACATCTACGCGCTCATTGGAGTTGGAAGTCGTTTCACATGGCTTTCTCTGCCGATAGTGGCGCAGACAGGTCAGGAATGAGGATGCCAATTTATGACCGATTTGTGAAGGCGGGTCCTGAGGCAGCGAAATTGGTGAGGCTTGAGAAACCTCTCTCATACAAAGGTGCTGATGGCAAGCCAATTGAAGTGAAAATGATTGTGAACTTGCATCTCAAATTGGCGACTGCTGCGGGCAGTGTCCGGATCGCTAAGCCGGTCGAGTGTTTGATCATTCGTTGTGGCTCCACGGAATTCCTGCTGGGCAACGATGTGTTGAACATGTTGGGGATTGACGTGTCGAGGCAGCTGGATCTGCTGGTAGCTAATGAAATGGGAGATGGACGAAAAGATAAATTTGATGACATCCATGAGCCGCAGGTTGGTTCCAGTGCTGGGTTGGATACGGACTTGCTGGCGGCAGTAGAAAATATGATTGAGAGTGCGGTGTAGAAAGGGTTTCCAAAGGTGCCAAGACTGCGCAAGATCGCCACTCGGTATGGCATTTGGAGACTGCGACTGGTTGATGATCCTCGTGCCCGAGTACCGCCAATAAAGATCTGTCTCAAGCCGGGTGCGAAGCCCTATCGTTGCAAGCCTAGGAAGTACCCGCCTGAGATTCGGAAGTTCCTGGATGAATTCAATGACGAACTAGTGCGGATGGGCTGGGTCTACGAAAACACTGAGAGCCGATGGGCTTATCCGACCCTTACAGTACGCAAAACCGGTGGTGAGGTCCGCCAGACTTCGGACTACAAACCCGTGAATGGAGTCATGGAAGCGATAGTTGGTGTGATGCCAAATCAGTAGGTCGACCTCGAATGCGTGAAAGGAGCTTGGTTTTTTATCAAGGGCTACTGCTTGACCTAGCCTAAGAGTGTCGGAGTGGCTATCGTACATGACGCATCGCAAGGTGTACACACTGCGCCGCGTACCGCAAGGTTGCACTGACGCTGCTTTGTTCTTCCATTATACGATCCAGAAGTGTCTGGAGGAGTTGCTAAACAAGCATTTGCTCGTCTGGATCGACGACTTGCTCTTGGTCGCTCGGGATGCATGTACCTATCTATCGAAGCTGGAGAAATTGCTTGAATTGCTCAACTTCTTCGGATTCAAGTTGAGTGCGAAGAAGTCTAGACGCTTTGAGCGTGAGGTGCAGTGGTGCGGCAAGCTAATTAGTGGCGAAGGTGTACACCATGACCCCGAGGGATTCAAGCCTTGCAGGGCAGGCCATACCCACAGTCAGCAGGAGAACTACAACGATTGCTCTGTGCGACACATTGCATGCGTGATTCACTCATCGACTACGCATCAGTGGCTCACCCGCTGCAAGACCTACTAGACGACGCGCTAGTGAGTGCATTTAAGCGTACCAAACGAATACCTGCTGGAGTCGCTATGTAATTAACGGCTCTACAACGCAACGCGTTTGGTGAGATAAAAGCAATGCTTACACGCAGTATGACGTTGGCTCACCCGAAGGACAGCACGACGATGTGTGTGATATCGGACGCGTCGGACGTTGGTTGGAGCCTCCTGGTGACACAAGTGTAGTTGTGGCAACCGAACAAAGAGCTCGCAGCGCAACTGGAGCATCATCGAAATGTGGCATATCCCATTGTGTGTGCCTGCGATAAGTTGAGCTACGTGTTGCTCGGCCGTGGTAGCTTCAAGCTCTACTGCGATCACCGCCACCTCATTTACTTACGCACCGGGCCAAGCAGTGAAAAAGCACATACGTGGTAAACTGTTGAAGTGGGCAGCAAAACTGATGGAGTATCACTACGAGTTTGAACACATTGATGGAGAGTCGAATGTCTGGGCTGACATGATTTCCAGGTGGGCCGGCAACCACAACCAAGCCGTGCGTTTGAATGTGATGCAGGTCGCACGCGCAACAGGAATGAGAGTCATGTCGACACTCCCAGACGGCGCAAACGACAGCGTCGAGGCAAGAGCAAGCAGCTACCGACACTGGAGGAGCAACCGATCGCTCCCACCCCGCACTTGCATGCACTACGACGTTGGATGGCCCCGATTTCGAATGGCCGACATGGACGGCTATTTGCGCAGAGCAAGAAAAGCATGCCACAAGCAGACCACAACAGGTAATAGGAGATGAAGCGACGGACAGGCACATTAATGGCAAACTGTGGTTCCCCACTAAGGCCGACGTACGCATCCAGCGCATGATGGTGGTGGTGCATTGTGGTTCACAGAGACACCGAGGCCGTGATGCGATGCTCACGTCGTTGAGACGGCTTTACCACATCGAACGACAGTGTGTGCACGTGGATATATTTCTCTCGAGCTGTTTAATCTGCAAACATGTGAAAGACGGGAAGATAATCCCGCGGCCATGGCGAGACACATACCGAAACAACACTCGCAACGGTACCCCTGCATTTCGATTCCCTTAGCCTGGGTGAGAGGTTTGATGGCGATCGCTACTGAAAGATGAGGCGACACATTTTATCGAGCTGACACCGTGTTCCGACCCGACCAGCACGGTTGCAGTCGAGGCGATTCTGGCATGGCACAGCCGGTTTAATGTTCCTCTTGTCTGGATAAGTGACCAGGGCTCTCATTTCACGAGTGAAGTCGTTGCTGAAGTGTGTCGGCGACTGAAGGCTAGTCACGATTTAACTGTGCCTTACAGCCCTTGAATAAATGGAAGTCTTGAACGTGCAAACCGCGACATTATGTAGGTTCTGCGTGCGCTGTGCCTAGAGTACAAAGTCAACACCCACTATTGGCCCTATTTCGTTCCGGTACTACAAGTAAATTGGAACCACACGCCCACGCCGTCACTTGGCAACCGAGCGCCAGTGAAGTTGTTCTGCGGGCTACCCCCTTCGACGCCGCTGTCGTTTTGCATTGACGCCAAGGAGCAACGGATTGTTGAGGTACCCCTGCGGACAGAGGCCTCCTCTGGTCTCCTGAGCCTAAATGCCGAGGCTGGTTATGAGGTTATGTGCAGCAGTGCAGTACACCGTGCCCAAGGGTTTCCTCTGCCCGGAGAAAAGCAGACTTAGCGCGTCTGTCCTTTGGCGGATCACAGGTTTCCGCCAAACGACATGTGATTTGGCCAAATCACCCACCACGGGAGGTGGGTGATTTCGTTTGTGTGATTTGGCTTTCGGGAAATAAAGTGCCATTTCACGAGGAAATCACAAGTGATTCACGCGACATTTTGGTGATTCTGACAACCCCTAAAAGTACATGTACACCAAGGTAGGTACATTAGAAATCGTTTTCAACATGATCATCTTGATGTAATGAGCGCAGCCAATCTGAATGAGATGGTCGGAAATGGGGACCCGGTTGCCCAACTGCGCAAATACCCATAGCTTCAAGACCTCATCGAGAACAGGATAGATAACACGATTGCTTAGCTCACCGCAGCGTCATGGATCTTGGTGACACGTTTGAGAATACTAGAGATGCGTTTAGTGTTTATTGTGAAACGCACCCGGAAGGTTTAATAGTACCAAATCGGCTGATTTAGTGCCTTATTTAGAGAAGGGAACCCTCACTTATTTCAACCCATCCCTTATTTAGAATTGGGTACCCCCTGTTTAAAATCCGTCTTATGCAGCATCGCGTCAAAACTATTTAGGAGTCGGAATCGATTTGGTCTCTATTGATTAGGTTGGCATGTTAGCTCCAGCCTCGACATTCGGAGGAAGCCCACCTAAATTAAATACACCAAGCAAGCAGCAATGCAAACGCTAACCAATATCACAGTCAAAATCGGAGGAATCAACAGGATGAGCAGAACCAGCGCCCGTATCAAGGACGGGTAGTTTCGCTTCGCCCAGAGGGCAGCTTTGTTGACCTCTACGCGCCCAGTTCCCAACTCCGATTTAGGCCTACTTACTCAGATTAGTACCAGCATTTATTTTATATTCAGTCGAAATTAGCACGTACGGTATCGTTTTTGCTCACAGCCCTGATTTACTGAGCTGTACGGAGTGACAAAACGACCGGTTTTCACAATAGTAACAGTAAGCAACTTCACATATTGCTAACATGTTCACGTTGCGGGTGTGTGCTAAAACTAGGAGCAAGAGGTCGAAGAAGTGCAGATGATGATAGCTTGGCACGGATAACGAATGACAGTCAGGGAGCAGAATACGATGACAAGAGTGACGAGAGTGTGTATGGAGTTAACGGCGAGGACGGCGTGATGAACGACCGCGTGGACCGCCGTGGACGCTACCGCGGGGACCAGCGCGACGACGATGGTCAAGATCGCAGCGAGGCCGGCGAAGATAGCTTGGACGGCAAGGACGACAACCGCAGCAGCGAGACGGACAGTGAGGATTGAACCCAAGGGAGAGTCACGTCCTTTAGAGTGAGGATTGTGGGTGCGTGTCAAGTGGAACTAAGGCCAACGTACGACTGAGATCGCACGCAAGTGGTCGCCGTCAGCCGCAGAAGAAGATTGCAGCCGTCGCAGGAAGGTCACTTCGACTTTTGCTGGACGGAGCGCAAGCCGTTCACAGAAGCGTTACTGCTTCGGCGAAGCGAGTAACGCAATAAAGCTTGCTATTGACGCTGAATTAGCTGCTAGTTTGTGTGCTTAACAGTAGCCGAAGGGGAAGACATGTATCAGCAGCTCTGTGAGGAGGCGACAGTATCAGCAGCCCGCAAGGTGGCGCGTAACAGAGGCTAACAGAGGTATCTGAAGTCCCGGTGGTAGATTAGCCTACCTCGCCCGGCGCCCACCACGCACTCCTCGTGTCCTCGACGGTGGAGTCATTGCGGACGGAGCACTCGGGACACCTTTAGTCGCTGTGTATTTTCGGTGTTAGTGTATATTTACAGCGGCTAAACGGATTGTCCGTCAGGCACTGTCTTGTGGTCACAAGATCAGACTGACGTACGAAGACGCAAGCAGGAGCACAAAACC
>BSXT01002801.1:0-10668 GCA_030267785.1 Phytophthora fragariaefolia | reverse complement strand
TGTCAAGATATCTGTTTTCACAGGTATCATAGTGGTTATGGTGTGTGAACCTGACAGCCGAACTTCAACCGAGGTTTTTCCCTCTTAGTGAGGTTTTTCCCGGATGTACTATTTTAGGTTAGGTTATTCTAACTGGCCCCGTTGCCAGGAATATTCTCACTTTGGCTTTTGCCCTCCGACCAGACAGAGCTTCCTTCTTCTCCCCGTAGTCACTGGGAGTCCTCTAAAGTGCAGCATCACTTCATAATGTATGGAGGCCTCTCGCCAACTTTGTATGCATTATGTATGGCACTACATTTTACGTGAACATTATTGATGTAGTGGCCATAGTGCAAGCTGGTAGAATCTATCGTTGGTTTACATGGACTACCTTCTTTCCGGCCCTCACCAAGAAGGACACTACGGCGGTTGCTTTCCGACCCGTCCGTCGAAGGCAAGCTACCTCACTCTACCACCGGGACGGAGTGACCCACGAAGTCATCCGACGCACACTATCAAATCTCAAGGAACTATTGCGTTTTGTTCTCACTGTTTAAGCAGATCTTCAATTTCGAATCTCTCGTTCGGGGACCCGCAAGCTCTTCAACATCGACTTCCAGTAACTCAACAAACGAAAGCTTTGCCTCTTCGGTGCTCAAGAAGGCTCACCTCCAGTCGAAGAAGAGCAGACATGTTCAGGTCGACACGATTCCTCCAACGCCTAATTTGACTGAGCGTTTGTGAAGTGTCCCTCGGGCCACGTAAGGTCTGCACCGCCATTCTTTATTGCCTGTTTCGCTTGAAATGATTCTGTTTCTTAGAACAAACAGGTATTACAAGGATGCTCAGACACACCATGAGTTCATTGATTAAGTATTTACATTAAAGATTAATCCCATTAATGACCATTAGGAGCTCTTAGCACTATGACAATGCATAATGCATGGAAGGCCATTAATTTTGCCATGCGATTAATGCCATTAGCGGGAGCCCTGCAATTCACGGACACTCGAAGTGGTCGCGTTAGAGCCACTGCCCCACTTTCAGATCTACCCAGTGCCAGATCCAATTAAGGTAAACAACCAGTTATACGCCACTTTTGCAGTTGCTGGCGCGTGGAATTTTTACCTCGATAACTAGAGCTCGCAGTGCGTGCGAGTCGCACGGAAGCAAGTTGGTTACCATTGCAAAGCTGAGTTTCTCCTCTATCTCGTCGATATTTTTCTCCTAACGTTGAGCGGTCAAAGCAAAATCAAACCCTCAATTGCCCGTGTCGACTGTCCAACTAGTTCTCCGCTACTTTCTGTTGTTTTGTATCAGAATCGCTGCTCAGCGAGGGCTGCACTGCCTGGATGGCGGTGCCTGTAGACCTTTCGCGATCCCTCGCGCGAAGTCGTGCGTGTGCGTCAATGAGATCACGGAATTTCAGTGATTGGGTAAAACCCAGCTGATGGCGCTTTTGGCGCGCTTCTTGCAGAACGATATCTCTGAGCGCGCCAAAAGCACCGGGATTTCATTCTCATTCTAGCATTATGGGGGCAAGCAGGAAGTATACCAGGGCGGAGCTCGACGATGCTGTATGCCAAGTGATAGCTGGCGGCAAAGTACTCACAGTCTCTAAATTGACGGGAATATCGCGTAAGTCTCGACGACGACGTTAAGTTCGAACGATCTGGTAACCGCCAAGATTCGAGACGTCCCAGATCCACACCAAGGAGGCTGAAACTGGTATTTTCGAGTGGATCATATCACGGCAGCAGGTTGTCCATCCTGTCAACCGCAGCCCTATTGTTCGCCGGGCCAGTGACATATCAATGATGCTTTTTGGAAAGTCAGTGACGAATAGCTGGTATACCCGCTTTTTGGCCCGTCATCCGAGGCTAACTAATAGAGTCGCTCAAGCGGTTAGCAAGGTTCGCAACGCTGTTGGTGATGCGTCGTCGAGTTACTACCTGTAAAGCGCCTCAAGAAGACGTGTTCAAGCTTGTCTGTCAGGAACGGAGAGGCAGTGCAGACACAAAGACTGTCGGCAACGACCAGTCTCAAACCTTTGTCTTTTAATACAGTTTTATTCGTCGATAACGTTATCAGTGAAATAGCAAACTGCGCGACATATTTTTTCGGACACCTACATTTTTGAGCATATATCAGCTTCTAGACAGAGTTATGATTCGCTATCTAGACATATTGTGCCCATCAGATTGTTTTATAGGCGGCTTGTGACGCAGAGTTAGATTTCCAAGTGCGTCGATAGAAATCTAACGTATGTAGTTAGTGTGCATGACGATTACGTCTATTGTGCCGTTTAGACAGATCGACTCCATTGTGTAGCTAGCAGATACACTGATGACAAGCGTGTTGGCTACAAATGCATCAAGGCCTGTTGCTTCCGAATTTTCGTACAGCAATCGACTTTAGTGCACTTCATTAAAGTGATCGGTGTAATGAAAATCGAAAATGTGTCAAAGGAGGCTATGTCAGCTAACCGTATACTGGCCAACCAACTATTGAGCCGTCCTTCGAAGATCCAAGATTGTCCTGGAAATTAGTAGTACGTTAGTACTAACTATTCTGAAAACTTCACGGCTAAATTAATTAGTTGAACTAATAGCGAGGTTGTGCTACAGCTCCAAGAACAGTGAGATAGAACAGTGAAAAAGATCGGATTAGACAGGTTATTTTGTGACTTAAACGGTGTGCAGTTTTCATATTTCAGTCTGCCTTTTTCAATGGACAGCAGCGAGAGCGACAGCAGCGGATCCGAAGGCGAGGAGCCAGCGCTTCTCGTGCTTCTAAGCCGCATAAGCCGCAGCGGCAATGAAGCTCGCTCAAACCGGTTCAATTTTGCGCAGCCAGCCTCCTCCGGCGTTTGGAAGTCTAAGTTTCGCTTCGAGAAAGACGACATCATCGCTCTCGTCCATCACTTCAGGCTGCCGGATCCATTTCCTACGTATCAGCGCTATCAAGTTTCCGCGCTGGAAGCGCTGTGTATTTTCCTTCGCCGGATGGCGTATCCTGCCCGCCTTAAAGATTTAGAGGACCTTTTTGGTCGCTCTCCTTCAGCAATCTCCTCGATTTCGAACGCTGTGCTGGACTTTCTGTACGATGCGTCCTCGCATCTCTTGCTGTTTGACACACGGTGCCTCACGGGTACTTCACTGCACGCATACGCCAGCGCTATCTACAACATGGGCGCTCCGCTAAATACCTGCGTTAGCTTCATTGACGGCACGGTCCGTGGAATGTGCCGCCTGAAGAAGCGTCAGAAGTATGTCTTCAATGGTCACAAGGTAATCTTTGTATGTAATTAACCAATACACTTACCCAATACTAATGTTGTTGTTGTTGTCGTTGCTGTAAAAGAGAAAACACGCACTGAAGTATCAATCGGTCTTAGCCCCAGACGGTATTATTATTCACCTCGGCGGACCGTATCCCGGGACGCTCCACGACGCTTTTATCTTGCAGCAAAGTCGGTTGCTTGAAGTTGCTTCCCCTCTCTTACAATTACCGGCAAGCACTACGTATTCTACGGGAATCCAGCGTACGGCCAGCAAAACCACCTGGTTGCACCCTTTAAGGGAGCATATCTAAGTGACGATGAGCAAGAATTCAACAGGCGAATGAGCAAGGTCCGAGTAACGTTCGAGTGGGGTTTTGGCAAAGTAGCTCGGTACTGGGCGTTTATTGACTTCTCGAAGAATCAGAAACTTCTGCTGCAAAGGCTTGGGAAAATGTACACCATGAGCGCGCTATTAGTGAATGTGCATACATGCCTGTATGGCTGTCAAACGTCAAAGTTTTTTCAGATTACACCTCCGAGTGTAGATGCATATTTCCATAGCTAACGGCTGCATTAGCAAAAAAAACTTTAATCTTTGCGTTTTATTGTTTTCCTTGGGCGAGAGCTTTGCCATCATGCTCATCTGCGCTGACATCATCTCCATAAACCTTTCACCGCGCTCCCTATCTTGCTGTAGACGTTGCACCTCCAGATCAAGCCGACGCGCTTCCAGATGTAGCTGCTTCTGTCTTTCTTCCCTTCTATTACTACGCGCAGCTTCCTTCGCCTGAAGGTAGTCAGCAATCATCTCTGTGCTAGTTTGCTTTGACCGCTTTGGTGCTGAAGGTGAAGGCGACTCGCTACTCGAGTCGCTCGAGCGGGGTCGGCGCAGCCCCGCCGTCGCATCCCGAACGACTTCAGCTGAAGCGGCTTCATGCAGCTCTGCATCACGTTTTTCCTTCTCAGTTTTATCGACTTTTTTCTGCATATGCGTGTTAACCTGCTCAAAGCCTGTTAGTACTCAGAATATTTTTTGATGTCGATATGAATCATGCACTTACCAGTGATATAATGCCAGTCAGTAGCTGCTCGCGCTCTTCGTAATCTTCCGCAGTTCCGGAGGCACGAAGGGACTGAAGCTCTTCTCGACGAAAAGCATCAAGAAGCGTGGAAAAACGGCGGCGGCACGCCTTTCCGTCTGCTGTGCACATTGGCAGAGCTCCTCTCAGCCCGATTGCAACTCGGTACCACGCAGCTTGTGTGTCCCCATGCTCGGCTGCCCACGGAGTGTGCTTTAGGGCCTCCTTTAACAGAAGCACGTCACTAGAAGGCAAGAAGCAAAATGTCTTCTTTCGCTTCGACTTGGCGGCGCTACCTCCAGCCGTATCCACAACTTCGGCAAGTTGGGTATCGTGGGCTCCGCTTGACATCGTGTTTCTAAAACTAACGGTGGCCAGTTATTTGTTGCGGACCGCTGGGACAGTGAACACCGCCCTAACGTACTTTGCCTTCGCGAAAAATCGCAGTGAAGCCCTATTCCCAGGTGTGAGTAGCGTCACAGTTCCTTTTCACTGTCTTGTTACAGCTGCACAAACTCTCTAATGTCAGCCTTTTCGCATGATAGTTTTAGTACTAACGGTTTATGAATGCTATTAGTAATAACGCTAATAACGAGTAGATTACTATCGAACCCTGCTGAGAGCTCTAGTTGCCGAGGTAAAAAATTTCGCGCGCCAGCAACTGCAAAAGTGGCGGATACACGTTGTTTACCTTACTGGAGAAGCTTCGACCGCCAACGATTTACTTTTGGATGAACTCCAGCGCCTAATTGCACTTGGTATTGACAGTGGCTCTAGTTACATGGAGCGTGAAAGCCTCGATGGCAACGAGCTACTGTTGGGCCCCGCGACGAATTGGAAATTTGGATGCATGTAATTCCCACGAGTCTCATTACCAAGGTGAATAGATCGCTTTCTTGCTTTTATTTGACGATAGTCGTAGCGGTAAATGTCGCTTCAATGTTCAATATAGCTTCGTAACTGAGCATCACGAGTTTTGCACGGGTATGAAACGACAGTTGTTCTTCGATTTGCTTTCATCACCATGGCGCCATGCGGGGTGTCGCAACGATGCGCTGGTGAATCCGTGAAGCCGAGAGGAAGCCTTAGCAGTATTTTTGCGCTTTTGGTGTTTGTGCTGGCGCTGGACATTTTGCTAAATAGCGGTACAGAGCTTCGTGGCGTCATATCCGGCCCGATTCTTGGAGTTTTATCAGCCCAAGGTGGAGGGGATATTGGCAACAATGGTGCACGATCTATTCGACAGACTAGACATTGCTGAAGTATTTAACGATGCGTGGGACTTCACCGCCGCGTTAGTAACACTAGTGTGTGTACATCGGGTTTGTGGGAATCCTACAGCCACACACACTTGCATCGCAGTGCGTATACATGATCAAAATTCGGTGATGATGAAGCAATCGCCACCGACACTCAGCGGCGAACCAGCACTCAGTGGCGCACCAACCAACACTCAGTGGCACCGGTGCACCAGCACTCAGCAGGTGGTGCAGCAATCGCCAGCATTCAGGTGCGCTCACCAACACTCAGTGGCGACGCAGGTGGTGAGACGTCTTCTTGTATCCAAGAGCCGCACTACATATAGAAGACGAGCGTAAGAGAATTGTAGCAGCAACAGACAACAATGATGCAATTCAATTTGCCAGCAACGCCGCATTTGCCATAAAGAATTCTTTGGCTTTCAAGTTCAAGTCTTCGCTGCAAGCAAGCACTCAAAGTCAAGTCGACCCACGTAAGATATGAGCGGGGCCTGGACAGCGACGGTGACGCCGAGATGAGCGTCCCGCAACCCGTCTACGAGTTCATCACTGCACCAAAGCTCAAGTCGTAGGACCAAGCTTCGCTCGTCACGTGGGCTCGAAAGCGGAAGCGCAACGAGGACAAGATCGCTGAGCGCTGTGCTGTCACTGGTGAGATTCCAGAGCGCATCAGTGCGAGTGTGAAGTCCTGCTTCGACGTCGACATCCTGGCTGTTATTGCTCGCTACGTCCTGTACAAAACGGTGGCTGACGTGACAGACGCCGAGTTGGTGAATGAAGTGACGAACAGGTGCAGCCACTTGAAGACCGCTCATTGTGCCCGACTTGGATCGTCTCTTTCGCGAGAAATTGAAGATGAACCTGCGCATTGACGATTGTGATGCCCGCATTTTGCATTACTTCGCAGCGTTTGATCGCATCATCGAGGACAACGGTTTGACAGCGCAACTGGGAGTATGCCCCGAGTCGGTCCCTTTCTTCAAGTCCCGCATGAAGCAGCGGTGCAAGCTTCTGATCAACAGCTTGCAACCCGAGGAGCTGCGCATGGAGATCCAGCGCATGGTGAAGCTGGAACTCCGCGAGGCTGCTATGAGTTGCGTCTGCCTTTACCCCCTGATCCTGCATCGCGCCCGGCTGCAACAGCATTACCATTTCCTAAGCAATGAATTTGGTAAGGGAAGGGACGCGAAGAAGTCAGCTCTGGTGGCGCCGAAGACAGCGCCATACACGGGGAAGTCGACCCAACAGGGAGGCAGGAAGCCGGCCCAACAGGGAGGCAGCAAACCGAGAGCCGAACACGCAAAGCAAGGAGCAGCAGCCGCTACTCCAAGTTCGCAGCAGCGACCACCTCCTCGTACGGGATGTTGGGCGTGCAAAGGCCCGTATTGGCTTGACGACTGCCCGACTGCGAGTGATGATGCAAAAGAAAGTGCCCGGCAGAAGATGGCTGAAATATACCGCAGCCGCCGGCAGGTGAAGCGCTGGCGTCTACGAGGCTACGCAGCAGCTGATGGCAATTCTGTCCGGTTGAACGACCTCATCAACGTTCCTTTCTGCCCGGATACTGGAGCAGATGCAAATGTGGTGCCACGCCGTGTCCTGGATGGCTTGGTGGAGCTACGCAGTGACGTGAGGCTGACGCCGTTGGTTGTGGCGCAGGAGGTGGAAAGGTATGACGGCCATGTGGCTGTTTGTACTGAGGAAGCCCACTTGGACCTGCGCATCAATACGGTTGCAGGATCAGTGAACCTGTACCAGGTGTCATGCACTGTGCTGGATGCAGATACAGATGAGTTCCTTCTGGGCAAGGTGACGCTACGCTCTCTTGGGATTGATATGAATCGTATGATCGAGCAGTTGGTAGCGTCTCCAGCGTTGGATGACTCAGATGAAGGCCTTTCAACAGATCCTGTGTTCGGTATCATCGATGCTGAGAGGCTGACCGCTATGGTGTTAGATGCAGCGGAGAATGGGTTCCGACCGAGCATGTAGAGGAACTGGCGGATTTGGTGTCCGAGTACAGTGATTTTTCCGTTCGGAGTTGGAACTGGGAGAGCCTGCACGTGTCGAACCACTTCGAGTACAGTTGAAAGAGCATACTGACCTGATTCGCTGCAAGGCTCGCAGTTACCCCCCGTTGCAGCAGCAGTTCCTACGCGAATATACAAAGAAGGCATTGGAGGAACGAGGGTTGATCCGCAAAAACAACTCGAGTCGTTGGGCTTCGCCAGCCCTTCCAGTGAAGAAGCCTGGCACACATGGAGAATTTCGCATGACTGTGGACTACCGCAGGGTGAATGCAAGGACCGTGCGGGTCGCTGGTACGTCACCAAACCTCGCGGTGGTGACCAGTTCAGTTCGAGGCTCGTATGGTTTGGCGAGTTTCGACTTGCACAAAGGTTTCTGGCAGATGGGACTTCATGAAGACTCGCAGAAGATGTTCAGCATTATGACGGACGACGCTGTCTACACCCCGACGAGAGTTCCGCAAGGAGCTACCGATAGTGCGCTACACTTCCAGAACCAAATACAGTTTGTGTTCGACCCCCTGCTCTACAACACCGTGTTGATCTAGATTGACGACGTGATTCTCTTTGCCAAGAGTGTTGAGGAGTTTCTGCTAGCGTTGCGGAAGTTCTTTGGTTTGCTCCGTGAGTTTAATCTCAAGCTCAACATCATGAAGAAGTTACTCCAGTTTCAAGTTAATTGGTGCGGGCGACTGATCAGTGCCGATGGTGTTGCTCATAACCCTGCCAGAGTCGACGCCCTGCAAAAGCTGCCTCTACCGGCATCTGCCGGAGACTTGCAGTATTTCCTTTGCGCTGCAAATTGGTTGCGTGACTCCATCATCGACTACGCGCGCCACGCAGCACCGCTACAAGCCAAGCTGGATGCCGCCCTGAAAGGCACAACCAGACGCCGGCAGCAGGCGTTACGTATTCCGTTGGTTTGGAGCAGCGAGGATAAGGCAGCGTACACCAAGATGCTGGAATGCATTGGGTCGTCGACACCGCTAGCGTTTCCTGACTCAATTCAGCAGGTGCGCGTCTTCTCGGATGCCAGCGACGTCGGCTATGGGATCGTGGTTACGCAAGGAGCTGAGTGGTATGACCATGTCCCTGTCGACGAGCAACAACATCAACTGCTCGTGTGCAGGGGGGGGGGCATGACTCGCAAGCAAACTGGAGCATTGTGAAGAAGGAAGCCTTTCCAACCGTGCAGGCTTGTACCACGATGGAGTACTTGTTGCAATGGGCCAATGGCTTCAGACTCTACTGCGACCACTCCAACTTGATCGCGATCTTCGCTCCAGACAAGGAGTTGAAGAAGCACGTGAAGGCGAAATTGCAGCGCTGGGCTATGCGACTCACGGGCTACATCCACACCATTGAGCGTATCCCAGGCAGCAACTGTAGTGGGCTTACTTAGCTCGCTACTTTAGCTTACACGTGTGCGCGACGTGTCGGAGGAAGCGTAGGGGTATTTATATTAGATTAAGTATACTTAGCCTTGTAAGTATAGTTAACCTAAATAAAGATGTATTAATAACCTTTTGGTAGAAAATGTGAACTGAATTTGAATGTTAACTTTGTCTTTGCCTCCTAAAACTGATATCTATAAAGAGAGGATCTGCCAACGAGTGGTTGGCAGAATCTCTGTCCTAATGCATGCTCCTAATTGGCAGATATCTATTGCTTTCTGCCAATAGTAGTGCTTCCTACTATGAATGGTGGCCATACTGCATGCGGCCCACCCGAATGTATCCATTAGTGCGTGCTGCACTAACGTGGAGGTTGACCGAATGTGTAGCCCCGCTACACCATCCCCCCGTTAGGACTTGATGTGCCGGTCTCGGCACATCAATCCAAAGACTTCTTCAGAGGGGATACTTCGTGCTCATTCCGAATGAGCACGCCAACGACACGGTCCGCCGGCACGCCTGCTACATCTGCAGCAGCGAACACTGTCGTCGCTTCCTCAGCGACGACTGGAAGCTCTTCGGCTTCAACGCCCGTCTTCACTTCAACGGTGACGACGCCAAGCTCTCCCAAGCGAACAATGTCGCTTGGGGACTACAAGAAGACGCGCGGCAACGCTTTGTTTGCCCGCGATGAGCTCAAAGCTCTATTCGATGTCGGCAGCGATGCCGACATGGAGGACGGAGAGGAAGAAGACGAGGGGACCTCGTCTTCAACACGTGTGGACCCGAGTGTGGGGTCCCGTCGCCCTCGTGAGGACGACTCGGACGCTTCGAGCTCGAAGCGCTCGCGCAGCGGCAGCGATAGACCGCTCGCTGATGCTGGACATTTGTCCAGCCCGCGAAGTGGAGGCGACTCCACTTCGTCCAGTACTGTTGTGTCGCGCACTGGGCGAGTGCGCGACCCATGGATGCTGACGCCAAGCGAGATCCAATCTCGGTACGGCAGTACTGCTCCGCTGAGTCAGTACGCACGGTACTCGTGCAGTGGCATCAAAGATGATGATGTCACTAAGGAGCTCGACTTTGATCCGGCGACGGATCAAAGACGCGATTACTACATCGGACTCTTTCATGAGCTCCGATGGTACGGGAACAGGAAGACTTCCCGTAGAAGCAGAGTGCCCGAATGGCAGGCACTCTGTCAAAGCTGGGGTGCCTTTGTTGAAAACTTCAACAAGAACCCAGCTGGCTACCGTGAACGCGTTCTCTTAGCACGCGAACGCTATGAGCGCTTCTCCAAGCGCCCCAAGTTTGATCGACTGCGCTGGGGTGCAGTCGAAGCGGGTATTCCGTGCGCGATGCCGATGGGCATCGCGTGCGAGCACTGCCACGTCGGGGCAGTGCGCGTGTCCGAACGGGACATTAACGGGTACACGGGTGTCCGTGTACCCGAGGAACTGAAGGCTCTGCGCACAAGTTTGATTGCGCAGATGTCTTCGAGTGCTGGCGGTGGGCGCAGCACTCCATCGAGAACTGTAAGCGACTACAGTTCTCGCCCAAGTTTTACGCCCTTCGGCGGCTTTGGTGGTGGTGGGCTTCGTACGCCATCACCATTTCCGGAACGTCCCGCATCAGGACGTTCCGCGG
>BSXT01002800.1:0-14331 GCA_030267785.1 Phytophthora fragariaefolia | reverse complement strand
CACATTAGTGCAACATGCACGGATGGATTCATTCAGGTGGGCCACATGCAGTGTGGCCACCATTCATAGTAGGAAGCACTACTATTGGCAGAAAGCAACAGATATCTACCAATAAGGAGCATGCATTAGGACAGAGATTCTGCCAACCACTCGTTGGCAGATCCTCTCTTTATAGATATCAGTTTTAGAAGGCAAGGCCAAAGTTAACATTTCAAATTCAGTTCTCATTTCTACCAAAAAGGTTATTAATAAGTCTTTATTTAGATTCAACTATACTTAGTGAACTAAGTATACTTAATCTAATATAAATACACCTACGCTTCCTCCTACACGTCGCGCACGCGTGTAAGCTAAAGTAGTGGGCTAAGTAAGCCCATTACAAATCTGGCGCGCTACGGCACGCTGAGGAGCTCCACTTTTTGCTTCCCTTCAGCTGAGCAAGCTTAGAATGGCGCCGTACATTACCCTTATCGGAAAATAGCTGATTAGGGTAGTAGAATGAATTGAACTTGTCCCAACAGGTTATAGTGGTTGTTGGACACATCCAAGTCTGGGCGGGTGCATCATGAACAACACTGAATAGGCAGACAGTGTACATGTAGCAGTAGTTTGTAACCTCGGTCGGGTATCTACCCTCCCATCGACATACTATACAGCGGCGGCGTTTTCGGTTTTTGTCCGCGTAAATTTGTCTTGATGATATTGACATACATGGAAATGCTGGTAGAGCATCACCTACAACAGGCGGGTGTTGTGATGCCATGCCGGGCTCTTCAACCTCTTCTAGTGGGTTCGATATTGAAACTTAGACATCTGCGGATAAGCTTGAATCTATTCAGCGACATGATAACATCCAAAGACGTAGTAACACCTCCAAATATGATATCATTAGCTGGAAGGTCCCAATAGTTGGCATACTCTCCTTTGGCATTCACATCCATATAGAAAATAATACCCAGAAAAGGCTTTAGCTCCGAGATGGTGAATCGCGGTCCAATGCGAATGTCGTTCAATACAGCGTATTTGTTTGTTTCGTCGACGACGTGGCGCCAGAAATATAGGGGGATGTTAACCAAGAAGCTCGAGCTAGCACTGTGCTCAAAAATGGGCTTGAACTCTGGGCGCAAATATGTCTTTGTCGAGCTATCGGCATGTTGGAACAGATATGACGGCGCATCCATCGCTTCCGACGGGCTGAATCGCATGTTTTGAATTGCTTCGACTTCAGCTAAAATAGTGGGAAGAAAGTTAGCAGGGTCAAAGGCTTCACGGACTTCATCTTCTTCCAGTTCGGAACAATCTTCATCAATCGCAAAATCGTCCGTAACGTCAGGCCCTATCTATACCCGCCAATCGGGGTTCTTCACACAAATCAAGCCATGGTAGGTTTTGATGCCAAACTGAATCTTGCCACACTAACATGTTCAATAGCACTCTGAAATTGCGAACCAAGCCAACGTATCAGGAATAAACCCGCATTCTTGCCCTTTTTCACATGACGATAAATCTTGCCAATAATATACGATGTGCCTACGGCCTTGTAGACCTTGGCTTTCATCCAAGTCTCTTTAGCCAGCGAGAACACCACGAGTTTGTCCACATACACATCATACAACAGTGCTGGAGGGGTGGGGGTGCAATTGAGAAGCCTCCGAGACGTCATCTCCGACACATAATTCACTTGGTAGTGATGGCCTAACGTCAGATGCAACGGTTGGGTCGTGACCACCTGCACGTCAACAAATCACAACAAAAGCCACACGTAGCGTTCAACACCACGACCAGATACCCATCATTAACTAGATCCTCGGTGTACCTCTCACACTCAATGTCCTTACCAATCTCTCGGCTCAATCACCCGTAAGGCCACCAAGCCCTGCTGCTGGTGCTGCATGTGTGTTGGTCGCATCGCCTGCAGCAGCACGTCCGGCGCTAGCGACGCAGCCCCCCGCAGCAGCAGCACCACCACCAACGCCATCCCCTACAACAGCAACAGCACAACAAGAGCCAAAGCGTCAGTGGTTCTCCCCGCCGCTCTAAGCCCGCGACGACTCCGCGTACCGCTTGCACTCACCGCGCTAGTAGCTTGGCCCACAGTACTACTGCTGCGAGTATCCTCGAATGCGAAGTCGATTCCTCATTCATTTCCACCGTCAATCCGAAGGTAATCCAGGACGGCCAGCTCGCCAAGAAGAAAGTCTTTTCCTTCTTGACCAGTATGACTACATCCAGGGAAAATATAGACGTAGCGCTGATCCAAGCTCTTGCCATTAGGTCGCTTTGCCTTCCAACCTGCTTTCGTAAGCCGTTTCCAAGCTTCTTTGAAGAAAACCAGCCCGCCATAACTGCTGGCCGGCGACGGTGCTTCCTCTGTGGTGCTGGCCTTGCGGTGGGGTATAAAGGTTAGTTAAATACTGCAATATACCGTTGTTACTATTTTAGGTGTAAGCAGTTTTATATGATATCAGATTAAAGAGTAACCTGACATTTTGGGAGTCAGTTCTAAGCGGTATGCTTAGCTTCATATTTCCATTCAAAAAGCAATATATATGCGTACATTGCGTGCGTCGGATTGGAGAAGCCTGCTCTACAGCATATTGTGCATAGTATTCACACAACAAAATATATGCGTACATTGTGTGCATCGGATTAGAGTAGCATGTTCTACAGCATATTATGTATATTATACGCATGGTATCCGCGTGCTACTGCACAGAATGCAAACCACAATCGAAACTAAAAGAGCGCGTGGTGCGCCATTTTAGGCTGGATTCGGGTACCTTGATATGCATCTTTTGCGATTTGAGAGATCCGCGTGTCTCTATCTCGTGCTTAAAAGGCGCGCGTAGTGCGCCCTTTTAGTTTGGAATAACTAGATTTCGTATACTATAGTTTATATCTCTGCGTCGCGACAGGGTTAACACAAATATACCAGCTGGCCCAATGTACCCCGGTGATTGGTTTAATGAGAGGGTGACAATTAACAAAGGGTGACAATTAACACCGAGATTACGGTACGCGAGCTATTGTACTGGTACAATGAAATGCTATACGGCTGTTACATTTTGGATCATAACTTCACTTCTGGACGTCGCGAAGTGGCCATGCCCACACCAATTAAATGGTTGGTTCCTGCGCATTATATATTAGCTCCTCGCAAGCTCTGAGCCCCATTAGCTAAAGCGTCATGGCACAGAACCCACCAGGAGAAACTGCTCATCGTGCAAGCTCACAAGTATTTTTTAGCTGAAGCGAGGTTGCAACGCAATCCCCTGCATCGGGATGCTCGTAAACGAGTAGCCACTGGCTCAACGTCTCGGAGATAATGGTCGCGCGCGTGGTGGCGCAGTGGAACAAGCACGGTGAAGCTTCATTCACAGCTCCTCGGGCGAAGCGAGGTTGCACTCCTCCGTCTAAAGTTGTCATCTTGCACGGCTATATCACCGATATAATCCGGGAGCGTACGGGCAACGACATACAAGACCGGTAGACATAGTAAACCGGCATCGGGGTAAAGAACACGCGAAACTCAATAATATTTTAGCGAATCAACACTAAGAAATCAAATTTATTTAGCGAATCGCGGCTCAGATGGATTTGAGTGGACCGCGTAAAACGCGATGAGTGGCAAACTAAAACTGACCTCACTTCCAAAATGGCGCGAAAGAAGCAGCGCTACACAGTCAAGGAGAAGAGGGAAGGCGCGCAACTCGCCATGCAAGTGGGTGTCGTAGAGGCAGCGCGCCAGCTCCTGCGCCCCCGCCCCACAGTATTTTGACTGGTGGAAGCAAGCCGACCAGCTGCTAGCGTATCAAGGCAGCACACGATCGCCAACGCTGAAGGGTCAGGGGCGCAAGGAAATATTTCCTAGCGTCTCACTCCTCGTGACGTTTATGAAGGACGCACGCAGAGACGAAAAGGTATGTCTGTGATGTGTTTATACCGATTCCTTACCAAATTTGACTTTGCTTTTTGTTCAGGCTCTTTCTACGCAGTCCATGATCAACTACATATGGGTTCTGGAGCCTCACTGGTGTGCACAATCCATGGAGGAGCGAAAAAGCCCTGAGCAGGTTTTAGAGCGTATGTGCCAGCGTATTGGCAAGCGTATAATATGGTTAATTTGTTTAAACTTTTGCACTTATCGATTTATTGGAACTTTTACTTTATTTAGCTATGTCTTTACCTCCCAAAAACCTCAGGATACGAAGGTGCCAATCTCTGAGTTAATGCAAAAGCGCGCAGAGTTCAGCATTGACGTGTGGAGTAAGTATGCTATGTGGTGCCCCACCAAAATTTTAAACATGGACGAAACCGCAATAAACTTCGACATACCGCCGACGCGCTTTTGGGCTGCGAATGGCCGCAAGGACCCTGCCCGGATCGTCAATTTGACCAAGCGCACCGACCGAATGACGGCAGTTCTCACTATTCGTGCCGACGGTACGTTTTTAAACATTTAAAAATGGCTTTACAGTATTGATGTCTAAATGCATTCTAATTGTGGCTAAATTTTGGTTCAGGCAAAAAGCTCCCAATTCTGTTCATCATTCGTGGAAAGCTGAGCGGCGACATCGACCGCAACGAGCTGCCGCTATACCCAGCTGAGCACTACTATGCTGTGCAGGAGCACGCCTGGATGGACGCAGTAGGATGGCGTTTTTACATGTCTAAATTGTTTAAACATGAAGTCGACGGACTCGCTGTCCTCCTCGTGGACAATTTCGACTCGCATGTATCCGAGGAGGGTCAGTGGGTAGTTACTGAAGAAACTAACGCTACTTTGGTCCCATTTCCGCCTAACACGACAGCAGTTTGTCAACCGCTTGACGTCGGCGTGATGGGACCACTTAAGGCAAAGCTCCGATCTAAATTTCGCGGCATTCGTGGCGGCACTGCCAAAGAGAAGCGCCTCCGCGCAATAAGGGCTATTATTACTGCTTGGGAAGAGTTAGAAGAAACCACTGTAATTCGTAGCTTTGAGAAAGCTATTCCACGGTATCCTGAGATAATCATATGATAAAAGACCCTTTCTCTAACACACACATGGTAAGTTTCGGTTTTTTTGTACAGTAACTTGTTTTTTTATCCAATCAAAGCGAGTGCAAATCTGCCGGGTTTTAGTGTCGGAAGGCAATTTTATATAGGGAATGCCAATAAGTTACGCCGGATTTGTATGTCGTTGTCTGTAATCTTTCGAAAAAGCCGATGGGGCCCACGTAAGAGTCATATTATAGCAGGAGGTATTGATGCATCATATTCGTGCTGGTAAGTCTGGCGGACAACTTTATCCAGTTTGCCTAGGTTAGCATCAATCGTATCAACAGTGGTTTCGCGAAGGTACCTCTATTAACCCTTTCGCAGTAAAAGGGTATACTTATCGACCTTTTAGCATGTTCTCGAAACACAGTGACAAAGCACCCCATAGAAGGGCGCATTTTGTGCCCTTTTAGCTTTTTAGCGTGTCGGCGCTATCGTTTTTTGTTTCTACATACAGTACATGTATTGAAATCGAGCATACAGGCGTTTACGTGGAACTGGCTTGTCACATCATCGGAGTCACCTGATTTTGGCCATAAACCACGGTTAACATTTTATATCTTACCAAACCAGTCACCCACTCATGTTGGCAATGCTAATACTAACATATATGCGAACCAGCTTCATCGATTGGGAAGATAATGATTTAGTACAGATTGCGCTCAAGTTCGAGGAAAAGGCATTGGGATGACATGGGGCTACGTGGCAAGACGAATGATGAAGTCCAAGCGACCACTCAGCTCCGGCTGCGTCTCGCAGCCCTCAAGCAGATGCCAAGGCGGTCAAGAATTTTGCACGTTGCTTCTTCAACGGATCAACGCCAGAGCGATGGTTATTGTTATCGGGTGGGTGAAGGCTACCGTCAGCTTCCGCTGCACATGCACCCGCCGCTACCAACGAGGACACCAGCGCTACCGACCCCAAGACGGAGTCTGCGGAGAAGGGGTCGGGTACTGGTGCGGCGGCGGAGTCTGTGTAAACGGTGGTATTCTTCCGGTAGCGACCGCTTTCAGCGCATTAGCTACCATTTACAGTGACGTCACGGTGAAGGATATCAACTTCTCGGTTTTGTCCGAGGCACCGAGCGCGGTGCCCACAGCCGTTTGCTCTAGTAAAAAAACTGGAGCGCGAATAGCTATCAGACTGTTGCTGGAAATCATCTTTAACGCCTCTATACAGTTATGTGGCGAGGCGGGTGAGCGCCTTTTTCGCCCAGGTGTATAGCACGTAGCCACGGGGCTGCCCTTCCGGAGAAATACTCCTCCTTCCTTTTCAGTATACCCATCGTCCGGAAGGGCATCAAACCTCCTCCTTCCGGACACCATCTTGGCTTCCTTCTGCACTTGTGGCCTTGCCCGTTACACGCTCATCGATCTCTACCGTCAAGGCCCTTTCTGGACCCGTCGCAGGCAGGGTTAGAGGTGCGGACAAATTTGTAAAGCCGCTTCGTGTCAGTTATGTGGGGTCTTAAATGTTCTTTACAGGCTTAAGCTATCTGTAAATCCACATTGTGACTTGTATCGGCCCGACCTTCAAAACCTTGGCCACCTCTGTTGCTGCTCGTCCACTACCGCGTCCATGGCAATGACTGCAGCCAACCGCATTTCTTCTTGTATAGCAATTCGACGGCACATCAAGTTTTGTGGTGCATTCAGGATAATCAGGATGGGTAAGATCTTTTCCACTCGCAACACCCTTCAGTTGAACAAGCAATAAGCCCCGATGGATATTACCAGCTCGTTCGCGCCATTTCATTCAGTTCTTGGTACAGGAACCCACCATGGGTGAGGCAGTACGTTGTCACCTCTGTAGGGTAGTGACCTTCCCAGCGTAACATTATGCACATACGCTGTTTCTTGCCCTTCTTATCATGATTTTGCTTCGAGAAAGCGGGGGTGCACCATCGGAGAGGACTGCCTGCAATTGTGGTCGACCATCGACTTGGTGTGACACTGAGGTCTCTACCGCCACCCACGCTTAAACTTTCGTTTAGTAACCGTGCAGCATAGGTTATACGACCCTCGCGCGGAGCTTTGGCCCACTTTTCGTTATAAGTTCACCGGCCAAGTCCATCACAAACTGCCGGTGCGGGTCACGCGGGATTGAGTTGACTTTTGTCATTCAGCGCGTCAAGTATGGGTTCGACCGAGCAATCGCCACGATTACAGTTAGTCTTATCTAGGATCGTGTGGTGAGGGAAGTGTTTGCTGCATGACTTGATACAGACATTTGAGCTATAGCTCTTGAAGTTGTCGGACGGAGGTCCATATAAACGATGTTTTTTGTGCCAAAAAAGACCACATGACCTCCAGCACATGCGGCCGAATCTTTGACACTTTGTCAAAATTTTCCCGCAGGGACAGCGCTTCCTCCAACATCACATCTATTATAGTGTAGCTTGTAGCTAAGTGCAATTCATATAGAGGAGCAGCATACAACGTAGAATCGACAGCGATATTTTCCAGTAGGTTTCATTGGGTTGAATACAATCATGCACCTTCCTTGCCGAAGACTGCAGGCAACGCCATGTGGAAGGTTATTTATTTTGTTTAAACTGTAGTGCAAACCTCGTTTTAGATACCTGTCTAATAGAAGGTATGGTACCATATTAGGGAGGGCCTATCGGTCCACTGCTATTAGTACCTACAGCAGCTCAAACGCCCATAGCTAGTCACTTGAGGCTTACAAGAACTAAACCCTTGTCTTTCATTTATTGCAAGCTTGTCATTTTACAACTGGCACAGCCTTGAGCTCCGAAAGACGCAGCTACAGCATCAACGAGAAGCTTGCTATTTTAGCAGAATATCAAAAGGGCGTCAAAGGCCATGGGTTTGTTGCACTCAGCGCAAAGCACAGCGTGCCTGTGGACACAATTCGAGGCTGGGACGAAGTTGAACATAAGTTTAAAGAAGCCCCCAAGAATACACAAATTGCCACCCGTGTCTCTTGTCGCCTTCGTAACAGTGGTGCCGGTCGCAAGCCTGCACACTCGGAGGTCATACGGAAACTCTTCGAATGGATTATAGCTCGTAAAGCTAAGGGACTACGCGTCAAGGACGCATATCTTCGTCTGTAAGCCAAGAACGGACACTGTATGGATCTGATTCGACAGGCTTCGAAGCCTCATCGGGATGGCTGGCAAGATTTAAGCGTCGCAGAAACGTTGTTGCCGAACGACATATGACATCACGGTCGCTTACAACAGATGCTCCACAGAACTGCCGTGATTTTATTCACCAGGTACAGCATCTCATTGCATGGCATAATACCAAGCCGCGCGATATCCTCAATATGGACCAAGTTCCGCGCTATTTTGAAACAGAACCAAAGTCAACGATAACAACATGCAGCTCTCGTGAGGTGTTGCTGCGTAATGGTGACTGCGGCCGGATGAACTGGAGCTATACACTGCATCCCAGTTGCACAACTGGAACATCGAGGTAAGTACCATCGACGAGTGCAGTAAGTTAGTGTTCAAGTTTTCATACACTGTGGAATTACCTTCGAAAACAGTGCGTCTGGCTCGTTTTGGATCCTACTTTGCCCTGAATGTAGAAGGTTACACAGTCTAACTCACAATACACGCATCTTACATGATTTTAATTAATGAAATATAAGCTCAATAAATATTCGTTGGCGGAGCAAAACCTCCGTATACAACGCAGCCACCCGTGAAAGAAAAATCCCATTACAAATACAAATCGTGTGTACTGCACGTAGGTGGGCATGAACTCACGTCAGTTGATTAGGAGGGTCAGGCCTAAACGATCAAGCTAGATTCCAGAACACACTTCAACACATTTCTTTAAACTTCAGGATTATCTTCGATATATAACACATATGCCTTGTAAATGAATAGAATACATGAACAGTGTTGTATTTTTTACAGCATGTATGCCTTATATGCGGGGGAAGACGGTAGGAAACCCATCAGTTCCGTGAGCGTGAACAGAGTTGAAACCTATATCTCGTTAATAACGGAACAATTATTTATCTCGAACACCACTTGGTGCCTGAAATACTGAGGCAAGCAGGCGAAAAACTTGGAGGAGGCCCAGTGCTCAAGCATGTGTCTGTATTCTGAAAGCAGTGTCGTCGTAGCCAAGCTGTCGGCTCGCTGGTAGAGGTCGCTCGGTGTATCAACTTCTCCAACAGGTTCAAAGCACATGTTTTTATGGCTTCGACTTCTTCCAAACTGGTCAAGAGTGAAACATCAGGACCAAATTCTTCGTAGTTGGCCACAACTTGTAGGCTGTCATGATCATACACGTCGATGTCGTCGTCGGTGTCGCCCCTTACCGATTTTTACCAGTCGGGGTGTTCTTCAGCCGAATATACGAATCGTTATTGTCTATACCGCGTTGAATACAGCCAGCACTAACATGCTCCAAACATTTTGGGACTGGCTGTCAAGCCAGCGAATTTCAAACGTGGAAGCATTATTACCTCGCATCGGCCGTCGACAAGTACTCCCAACAATGTATGTTGTCTCGAAAGGACGATATAGCTTGGATTTCATCCAACTCTCTCGCTCCAGTGTAAATACCTCCAACTTGTCCACATACATGGGCTGCAGCATCACTGGAGGTGTTTTATCCCTTGTGTCAGACACGACAAGTCCGGCGACGTCAGGTTTGTGCCCAGGTAGGCTTTTGATGGCCCAGGAACAGCACATGTCTGTCCAGTGTCATTCCGTTGCGGGTCTTCTAGTAAAACTTTTCACATCTATAAATATGGTTATAATTCTAAACCCATACGTCGGAAACGAAGCCCCTCATCTATCAATACGCCATCGACGCGACCACCACCACGCCCTGAACTGCATCAACGACCTCGCCCACGCTGGTCTCCGACTTCTCGGTCATCACCTGCCCCGCGCCCTGCTTGATCTCGGCTGTAACGGACTGACACACAGGGTTACACAAGTAGCTACGATAGACAGGGATACATACACACAAGTAGGTACCGACACACGGCTAGCATGTGCCCAGTTGTCATTGCCAGATTGGATGAATATGGGGAAGCAGACCCCATTCAGCCAATCCGATATCGACCTAGATTTGAGTGGCTCACAAGAAGACGGGTGGCCGCCGCCTCAATTCCAAAAATAAACAGAGTTGATTTTACCCCAAATCCGACACTTGATTTTATTATTAAGCTTCCTCCTGCAACTAGAGTGTACCCTAGTGACGGTCCCTTGTACCTCGATACACCTAGTCGTTCCAACGACCAAGTTCTATGTAAGTGTAGACAAGCCGTCGGTGGCTCCAGCGGTGACCCTGGAGCATGAGGTGTTCCACCAGCTCACCACCATCGAATTACAAGCGCTACACCGCCTCGCGGCGGTGTCCGGAGCGTTCGTCGTCACGTCGCTGATGAGCTCAGCGACCTGCGGTCAACAGCGCCAAGCCATCCATGAGTTATGGAGCACGAGCTCGTCGAAGCGGAGCTGCGAGCCTCAACCCCTCGCATTCCTTAGGGAACAATGCTGTGACGATGGAATCGTCGACCTACCCCGGTGTCGGGCAAGACCGCCTTCCGCTGAAACCGATGGTTTCACGAGATCGACATTGCGATCATTTCAAGGTTTATCGAAGCGCCGTTGGCGAAGGTTAATTTCCTGTTATCTCGCTTGTTCGGCAAGGGTAATGAATGAGCCCTCGGCAAGCTCGTCGTTGAGCGTCAAGCGTTCCCGACTCTGGAGAGCCTCCAGGGTGACCTCCCACTTGCGTTCGAGCCGCCGCAAGACGAGTCCCGCATGCCGCGGCCTTCTTCGCCCTCTGGTAGGGGAAAATGTCCATGCGCGACTACGTGCAGAAAGCCCGGCACCTCGTTTCATGCATTTCACGAACCCGAGCGACGTTGCTTCTTAACAGCACGTCTTTATCCTCGGAATACGTGATGGCCTGACGCGGTACTGCTTCACGCGAGCGGAGCCAGGGACGCTTGAAGCCGCCTTCGCATATATGCTACGTGAGGATAATACGGTGGCATCCTCTTACCTGCGAGTGATGACTGTAGCGGGGCTACACATTCAGCCAACCTCCACATGAGTGCAACGTGCACTAATTGATACATTCGAGTGGGTCACGTTGTAGTGTGGCCACCATTCATACTACGAAACAGCGCTATTGGTAGAAGAATAGATATCCGCCAATAAGGAACATGCATTCGGACAGCGATTCTGCCAACCATTCGTTCGTGAGCCACTCTTTATAGATATCAGTTTTAGTAGGAAATATCAGCTTTAGGAGGAAAGACCAAGAGTTAAAATTCAATTCAGTTCTTATTTTACCGTAAAAGATTATTAATTGTCTTTAATTCATATCTAATTATACTTGCGGAGCCAAGTATACTAGCTAATTACAGCTACGCTTCCTCATACACGTGCGTACACGTGTAAGCTAAAGTAGCGGGCTAAGTAAGCCCTCTACACCTGGTAGCACTTTGTACTCCGTCCAACAACCGATTAACAACACGTTCGTATGGAATTCGAACATGGGGTCGAGAACCTGCCTGTGGACACGAACATGTCCACCGGTAGCCCCCCAAAAAAACGCGACTGCAACGCATGTTGCACGCGAAGACTGCCCCCACCTGGTGGGCCCAGGATGGGAGGTACTCCAGCGACTGTCAACAGACATTGGAGAGGCAGCGGTAGCGACGATGTTGCGTACGCTATCACCGACAGAGCAACACGGGGTTGCTGTGGGTTTCATCATGAAGGAACAGCGCGAAGTCGCTGCTCGCACTACGGTGTCGACTCCGTACACACCGCGCGTGGAGCCGTTGAAAATGTGAACAGCTACGTTGGAAGAGAGGGCGAACCTCTCCTTCGTTGGATGTCGAGGTTGTCACAGCCATTACAGCTCGACGTATCGTCGACCCGTTGTCGAAGGTTGCGTTCGCCATGTCATGTCTTGGCAGACGAACAAGGGGTTGGGCGTACGGACGCCGACTCACGGATCTTATGTGCTTTAGCACGTACGAAGTATTCAAGGAGGCGCTCATACAAGCGTTTGAGCCCCTGCAAATGAATTTAGATCGAGGGCAGAGTTCCTCGATCTGCAACAAGGTAAGCATGACGTGCATGCTTACGCTCAAAGAGCGCGGTACTTGGTCTCGAACATCGTGACCAATTCGATAGACGAGGCGACAAAGGTCGTCACTTTCATGAAGGGACTTAGATATGGACCTGTGAAGACCTATCTCTTCCGAGAGTACCCAAGTACTCTCGAAGCGGCAACCACACTTGCCATGCAAGAAGCGTTTAGCCTGCGACAGGATAAACTGCATGTGAACGCCCCCAGGCCGATGCCGTGGCCGGCGGTTAAACGGACGGGAGGTCCCGAACCGATGGACCTCTCGCGTGCGACGGCGGCTGGATCCCAGCAGCGTCATATACCAACGAATGTCCGTTGTTTCCACACCGGAAACAACGGTCACTGCGGCCTTGAGTGCACGGCGCCTGTGCACGCGGCCAAAGTCCGACGTGATGATACTGGGTATCGCCACAGGCAGCCAAAAAAACTAAGGCAACCTACAGGCGCGGGGCCCCCTGCTGGTGATGCAGTCGAGCGTGTCGGCATCGGACACGCTGTATCAAGGACGGCTGCCCCCAGTGAGAGTCAATGTCACTGCAAGAAGCAATATCACAAGCAGGTCTCTTCGTGCATTGGTGGATTGTGGTGCGTCGAACAACTTTGTTCGACTGCAGTGCCTAGCGAGGCTTGACTTCGAGGAAATAGAACTACCTCGAAGTCTGTTGGATGCGAGACTAGCAACGGGTGTAGTTGTTAGAACCGAGAAGCGTGTCGTACGCGTACGCTTCTCGTACCGAGAGAAGAAGTTCGTGGACGAACTTATCGTACTCGACTTAGACGATACGTTCGATATGGTGCTGGGCATGCCGTGGCTAGCACGGCATGACCCAGTGATCGACTGGGCGAAGCGCACGATCGTGCGCTTCAGGAGTAGCGGTGTGCAAGAGAGCGATGGCCCTGCCGGTGCAGCACATGCACCTCGCGGTGCATGCGGCCCCCCAGCAGAGACAACGCAAGGCGCGGCTGCCTCTGATCTCTTCGCGCGGACACTGACGTCTGAGAGAGTCGTCAGAGAAAAGTGTGAGCCGAACCAGAAGACTGAGATCGGAACGGATTTGAGGGGATCACGAAGCGTCAAGGGTGGCGCGGTTGTGTCGACAGTTGTCGACACACAAGTTGAACAAGAGGGCCAGTCACTGAAGGCAGTGATCTGGGCGCGTCAGCTCCGGGAGCTGATGCGATTGGTTCCAGCGTCAAATGACGCTCCGCCGTGAGGCGTCGAGGGAAAATAGGCGCGTTGGCTCCGGGAGCCGACGCTGCAAGCAGTCCGGACGGTTGCAAACGCCCCGCACCGGAAATGCTTGCGTGCTCCAGTGTAGCCGGGCTGCACTACGAAGCAAAACACAATCAAGCCGGCTCAATTTCGTGCGCCCGCGGGTTGACCCCGCCGGCGACCAATAGGCAGGCCTGATCTAGGCGGTCCATTGGGTTGTTGTACCATCGGTGCCATATTGCGCCTGCGGAGTATCGCCCGAGGCATAGGGTACTACGGACGCTCCGCTGTAGGAACTGGGGATGTTTCCACTACTCCCGACGCGATCGGGTCGCCATCGACGGTTGATTCGGAAGCAAGATTTCGTCTTTCCATATACCGACGCGCCCCGATTGATACATAACCTGGGAGTCGTTGTACTCGATCGCCGGCCAGCAAGATACCGATCCGTTCGTCCCTGTGCAATACCAGCATACTATCACTGATATTGGTGAGTTGCGAGTACTGAATCTTGCCCGGGCCTTGGATGACAGTAGGTAAGATCTGTTCTCGACCGGGCCTGGACAAATCAAGACACGCGGGACCGGGTTCCACACGAGAAGCGAACGGTGCAAGCGAGCCAAGCTGCGCAACTCTCAGTCAGGGACCGAGACGCTACAAGCAGTGTCTGTGGGCAGACACAGAAACTGGAGACGACCGTCGAGACCCTAAGTGTCTTGACGCGTACAAATACTTGTCTCCAGTATCGGAGTATGGAGCTGGAGAGCCCCCCGACGCTAGCGTCGGAGTTGACTTCACTTCCAGCTATGAGCTGGAAGCGTTTCGCCCGCGACCTGCACGATGGACGCATCGAGCAGATCTGCATCCTCTCGGACGTCGGGAGGATGGAAAGTGAAGCGGAAGAACTGAAGCAGCTCGTCACTGAGGGCACCGACGCCCTCAGCGCCAAGTCGAAGAAGGAACGCTTCGATGAGC
>BSXT01002799.1:0-12510 GCA_030267785.1 Phytophthora fragariaefolia | reverse complement strand
ACCACGGGATAAGTCCGCATGGGCGGCACCGAACCTCGCTGGCCCTGGACTCGCAGTCGTTCACGGTACTCTGAGAGTGATGTGACTTGCGGAGTCAGGAAGCGTTCACGGAGCGCGGCGCGCTGTGCCAGCTCCTCTGGGGTTCGAGCGGCTGGACCTATCACATAGGTATTCAGCAGCTGCGAAGCAGCAAGGCGAGCAGTCTTTGCCGGATCGCGCGGTTGAAAACCGTAATCACGGACGCTTGGCGTCAATAGTGGTCGAGCCACGGGCCGTCTAGAGACGGGAGCCAGGAGCTCGAGTGCCACTTGGCGGGACTGAGCTTCGTCCAGGTCGTTGGTAACGACATACGCCTCCATGGCGCTGTCCACAGTGCCTGGAGGAGGGACTCGAGGCTTGGAGAGCTCGCGCAATACGAAGAGGCCAGCAGGACGTTCAGGGAACGGGTTGGGAGTGCGCAGCACCCGAGGGACGCGTCTCAAGGGGTCGGTGCCGCTGTTCCACTTGTGGATCGGCTCGGAGAGCCAGGGGCTTCGTCCGGGGACACTTCGTAGTCCACTTGGATCTCCCCTTCCTTGGGGGGAAATTTTGCTTTGATTTAATAATTTGGGGTTCTGTAGCCCCATATATATCAAATCCTAGATCCCTATACAAATATCAAGTATGAACATAGCCTTCGGCTAATCACGCGACCGACGACTCGGGCAAAGTACTTATAATGTACCCGCCACTAATCTGAGTGTTAAGAACACCCCTCGCAATACGGCTCGTGAGTCGGCATCCATTCGCCCAACTCCTTGCTCATCCGCCAAGGTATGGCATGGCGAACATGGCATGTACGGCTCGCAAGATTTGGAACTACGTGAACCAATAATTTTACATTGAAGCAGCATCTGGCAAGGCTATGGCCGGTTTTAACGCGTGAGCAGATCATTGCGCGCGTGTTTAAGACCAGGAAGGCTCACTTCGGTGGAAACGTGCACGGCTTGGTCGAAGTATCATAACTGGCTTTGGTGGCGGGCTCGACGCTGCGCTTCTTTCAATTGCACCACATCTACTACGAGGAGGGGCAGAAAGACACCAATCGACCGCAGCACATTATTGGGTGGGTGCGCCCAATTTAATTCGACTGCTCATGTACGCTGGAACGACATTGTTCGTGGTCGCAATGTTTCGTTGTGTCCCTAGGCAATTTCACCAGTTTGTTGTCCTTATCGTTTTTGACCAAGCAACCGGCATCAACATGACGGTCTTCTTCATTTGTTCACGTCAAAGACGCAAGACACATTCTGGAACATATTCAACTCTGTCGTCCAGTGGACGACAAAGTTGAAAAGTATGTTTGTGCGTCTTTGAAGCGGCGCTTATAAATACCGGGGGAGTGCGGTTACCAAACGCCCTGTGAGTGGGATGCTACTTCCACTTTAAGCAGGCCTTGAGACGGAAGATGAAGCCGTTGCACATTCCTGAGTCAGAGGTAAAAATCGCCACACGATCGACATGCTCATAGTTTTATCAAGAAAAAACACATTGCGAAGAAAGGAGTAAAATTTGTTCAAGAGGCGATCAGATCAGCGTGCAACGGAGCTGAAGTGGTATACGCCACGGCTAAGTGGACCAAATTTTGGTCTTATTTTGCAAAGACTTGGATCAAGAAGTATACGCCTGATGTTAGGAATGTTCACGGCCTTGATCGCGGCCTTGTGAACAGAACAAATAATCCTCCCGAGTGGTTTAATCGCGGGATAAACGAAGCCTTCGCGTCCCCGCACCCTACGTTTCCTTTCTTCGTTAGCACTATCGAAAGGTTGGCACACGGACACGTTCAGCGCTGTGCTGATATCCCTTCTTGAGCACGCAAGCGCCTTCGCTACGATGTGAAGCTACCACGTCCGGTTGAGTTTGACTCATCGGATGAGTCGGATGCTGATGATGCATCTCCCCACCCAGCGGATAGCGACAACGATTACTCGGACGACTCAGAGTCCGAGTCGGAATCCGAGGAAGCCTCACTAGAGAGCGCCCCTGATGACAGCAATATTCACGACAACTCCCTCGAGTACGAAGGAGACGCTGCAAATGATAGTGATGAATGCTTGGTGTTGGTCGTCTAAGCAGCTGACAGCGTGTAGATCGACGTTAGTGACGAAATGTGGTGATGGCAAGGCTCACCAGTTGCTTTAGGTCTGTATGCATATACGTACATGTTCAGTGTTGCTAGGAGGTTTTCCCCTTTTTTCTAACCGAGTAATAACAACACGTTTTTTCACCTTGCTGTCTTTGCTGTTGATCTGGTCTCATTATTGGCCTCGAGATATGGCAAGACCAAAACCGAGACCAGACCGATAGGTGAACCGTTTTATTGCTAACTGTCAATTCCGGCTTCAATCTATAGACTTTGCGAATCTTCAGTATGGTAGATAACAAAAACGCTGTGATCGTTATGTCCTGCTCAAGCAAGCCACCCAGATTCATATAAATATCATCCCCATCGCGGTCGGTCGACATTCACGCACTAGTTATGCTTCAAAATAAATGGGTTGTGCTACCTTACCTCACAGAAAATAAGCTTAACACAAAAATCGCAGTATGGCAAATCTGGATTTTTTTCTGCTTGACCGCATTTTGTTAAAAAAACACAACAATTTCGAACTCCCAGACGTTATCACTGCCTGTGGCAGTCTGCCATAATATGGCAATAATGAGGGAGCTTTTCAAAAGTATTATTAGACCTTTTTATTAGATTTTCCGCTAGAAGTCTCTGAAGTTGAGTGAGGTGAAATTGGATGATTTCTGCATTTCCAAGAAAAGAGCAAAAGAAAAAGGCTCCAGGCTAGGGATGGGCAAATGCATGCATTATGACATTAATGCACTTCACGGAATACATTAATGCCATCGATGCATGCACTTTTAAGCAAATTGAGGTGAACTGTAAATAGATTATTAATAAATTTAACGTTAACATGAAAATCCCCTCTGACTGCCATCATTCGAAAAAGCGTTGATGTTGTCGAAACCATCCGTGCTGGAACTGCAGCTATCCCCGCTATCATCGTCCACGGTTGTGCCTTCGACGTCGTCGATGTCTTCACATTCGCTCTCACATCGCACCTGGTAACAAACGTTCGCCTTGGCATCCTTGCTGCCTGCATTGTAGTAAATGAAGACGAGTCTCTCCACACGTCTTGAATCCAGCCGGGTCCTTTACTTTGTATGGATAAAGTCGTGTAAACTCCACGCTCGTTCGCTAGACGCTGAAGATGTTGGAATCGTGTAAATAGCGGAAGCCAGAGGAGCTAAGAGAGGATAGAATTCCTCCTGGTCCGCCGTCCGGCTAAGCTTGTCAGTCCATCACGCCATTGGCGAGAGCGTTGCCTGCTTAGCACGTGTCTCGGGTGCCTATCTCTCGTTCTTGAGATAGAATTCAGAAGTCGCATTGACACTTTGCCTCTCCTCAGCTGTTGTCTAGACGAACCCGACCTTCTAGCGATCTGCAGAACTGCTACGACACTTGCTGCCTAATCTGCGTCAACGAAATATGTGGTTGTTTTCGTCTGGTCGAGCAGAAATGAAGTGTCCACGGGGCGGTGTGCAGGAAGGACCATTTATCCACAATAGCGGCCAAAATGCTTTTTGGATAGCCTTGGGTACGTTCGTCATGTGCTCAGTGAACACACGGTTTCATCGAAGCTGGCTGAACTGCCAATACACCATTGAGATACAGCACGTGTCCTGTTCCTGCAAAGCGATGGCTTTTACAAGCGGCTCAAGCAGGGTTTGCACGAACTTCAACCGCCTCCAAAACCCCACGTCCTCCACAATTGCTCGGGTTTCATTGAACTTTGACGATGTACGCCCGAATCGTTTTAAGAACTTCCTCTGACGAAACAGTCTGCCAATGGTACGATAATTGTCGGATACGCTCTTGATGCACTTAACACTAGAGTACCATCTAGTCGGGACAGGTAATCGCAGAGCCCGTTGGTGCTCTTCTCGACCTTCCTTCTGTATGTTGCAAAATCTTTCGAGAAGCTGTAGTCGGTTCCGGATGAACTTAGCCAGTGTCACAGACTTAGCTAGGGCCGACTGCATCCACGGCAACTTCAGCACCTCATCCATGATGAGGTTCAGGGCGTGGCTGCTGCACTCGTTGCAGCAAATTGACCGCTGCGTCTCGTGGACTTCCCACGCCTTCTGCTTGACAGGAGCATTGTCAGCCGTTACCGAAATCACACCTGGGTTCCCAACAGCACCGTGGATCTCATCGATGAGTACGTGGCAAAAGAAATTAGATCTGTCGCGATCTGTCATCGACTGTCATTGAGTCGGACTGAGTACGTGGCAAAAGAAATTAGATCTGTCGCGATCTGTCATCGACTGTCATTGAGACAGATCTAATCTCTTTTGTCACGTACTCAGATGTCTGCTCGTAGTCACCAGTCATTTTGGTGCACCAAAGCAGCGATCGCATCAGAGGTGACACCACTATGTAGTTGACGATCTTCTCCTTGCTGACGCTTAACCAGCCATCCGACACCAGCGCAACCGTGGGTTCATCGCGCAGTCGAGCAATTAACGTGGCCTTCTCGCGCTCATACGCCTTCGTCAAGAGCCGCCCAGCCAAGGCTTTTCGGGTTGGTAGATATCTCTCCATTTCTGGTTGCAGAGTGGTGAGAGATTTCCGCATGCGAGGAACTTCGATAGTCCGAAAGGGAAGTCGGTAGCGTAGAAGGATCTTGCAATGTCTGACTGAAAGCGGCTATTGTCTTCATTCGTGACATCTCCTGCGAAGGGCATGGTCGGATGCGACTGAGCCTGCGAGGCCTCAGTCATGATAGAATCTTGTGTCGCACCAGGAGATTGAGTCTTGCTTCGCTTTTTGCGCTTTTGGCGCTTCCGCTTGTGCCTCGCTAGCGGTTCTCTAAATCGTATCCACTTTACTTGCTCAGCTTCATCGAAGCCAGGACACTGCGTCAGTTGCATGATCAAGTTGCGACTGGGTTGACACTTGAACAGCTCTGCTGAGCGGTGGTTGCAACTTGCATCGGGATATGTGCCGTCGCCAACACGTAACTCGTCCCACGCAGGATGGGTGCGGATACGCGGCATGTGGGGTTGCGATATGGGGCGGAGCACGTGGGGGTTTTGAGGATAACTGGGAAATAAGGATTCTTGAAAGCGCCTGAGTGTGCACTCAACTAGCACAGCATGCACGCGGAAATGTAGAACGCCATGAAGCTGTCCTCCATAAGCCAGCTGCCTGGTATCAACAAGGCGATGCAACTGCTATCCCTTGCTTTTGCTCCATATTTATAAGGGATTGCCTCTGCAGTCGTGAATTCTCCCTGGAATCGATGGAATGGACAGATCATTACAACGTTCGGTGAATCTGAGCCATCAAAAGTTGGGTGGGGAGCATTCGTTAGATCTGCGTCAAGAGGGTTCGGGAGTAAAGGCGGTGCACGGGGTAACAGCGCGACACTCGCTATGCAGCTATGGAGTAGCGCCATCACAGAAATCCGCGAAGTCTTCCTCGCACAAACCCGTCGCGTCCTTGGTCCTCGGTCGCGTCGGGTATTTTCCCGGGTACTTGAGTGTCGTATCTCTGGGCTGGGTTACGAGTAGCTTGAACCTTGAGTAGATGGTCTTCCTTACTGAGACAGTCTTGTCCTTGATCCGTCCGTTCTCTAATCTTGCCCTTGGTCGCGCGCGGTTATCGGGGCGTCGCGTCCTTGGGTTTGCGTGGCGTTATCGGGGCCGACGCGGTCTGGTGTGGCGTTATCGGGTCAGCACGGGTCTTCGCTCTCAGCAGCGCGTTATCGGGCGCGCCTTGACGGTATCGTTTACCGTGTCCCTCCTGTTGGGCACGGGTCTGAGGGGTGAGTACACCGACAACCGAGGGACGGGGGGCTGCGTTATCGGGGCAGCTCTGCTTGACGTAACTCGGAAGTCCTTGGTCCGAAGGGGAGAAATCCACTTGAGTGTCGCATAGAAGATTCGGGACTGAGCCTTACACCTATCCTATGCTATATACTGGCTACTTGAAGATCCGTGAACCGTGGTTCCATGTCTAACCATACTTCGCTGTCGTATGCCCTGATTCATGGCACCTAACCCTTAAGACGGGGCTCTCAAGATCGCGTCTCCGGGCTCTCAAGACGCGCCCGTCCTATGTCTAAGACGGGGTCACTCGAGCGATGTGTCACTATAACGGGGGTCATCTTGGGATCTTGAGGGACGACTCAGACTCAGAATTTGAATCTACGTTCCCGTCCCTGCGGAAAGTTCCAGGCCGATCGAGTTCCATCTCCTTGGGTGACGGCTTCGGACCTCCGCATCGGTCGTCGTCTGTCTTCTCGGAGCCCGCTCCGCCACAACCATCCCGCTGGTGCACGCGTGTACTCCCCAGGTGCACGCGTTGCAGCAGAACCTTTCCAGCAGTTCCCTTCTCCCCCGCCTTTGCTTCGGTGCTCCGACCCCCCGTATCCACCATGCCGTCCGGCGTCGGCAGCGAGGACAGCGACTCCGCCGTTCGACTTCCTCGTGAGGATGTCTCGTCGGCGAAGTGTCGGGTGTGCGCGTTGGGTTTGCGTCCACCTTCGACTCCCGCCATGCCTGATACCCATCTTCCGTCCATCGACGACCCTCGCGCGACAGTGGCTTCGGTCTTGATCGACGCGGCTGGCCTGGAGCATCAAGTCACGCGCTTACGTGCCCACAACGAGTTGACCGCCGCCGACAACGCGGGGTTGGCAGCTCATGCGTGCACACTCCATGACCGCAACTGTGCACTGTTGCGGCGGGCTCGTGAGGGCTTCGACTTGGGTGCCGCCACCGTGAATGGGTTAAGCTAGCGACTCGAGAGCATCCAGCTGGAGAATACCTATCTTGAGGATGAAGTGGAGCGTCTCCGCGCGCGCGCCACCCAGGCTGACAGCCTCGAGACCAGGTACCGCGTGCTCGAGCAGTTCTCTCTCGAGCACGCGTACGGCCTGCAGGATGAGCACGCTGCCGCGCAGGCGCGCGTCGCTCAGCTCGAGGCCTGCGTCGCGTTGCTGACTGCCCCGCCGACAGCTCCCGCCACGCCGTCTACGGCGTCTTCTGGTGACCGCGCTCGTCTCGATCATGTTCAAGCTGCGCTGGTCGCTGCTCAGGCCGACCTTGTCAACACGCGGGCGGCCCTGTCCGCCGTGAACGCGCAGCTGGCGATGGCAACGGCCGAGCGCGACCAAGCTTCGGGCGTGTCAGCCGGGGAGCGACATGACCTGCAGGATCAGCTCGCGCGGAGTCAGCGCGAGACGGATTCCGTCCGCCAGCTGATCTCCCCTTTAGAAGCCGACGTCCGCGGTGTAAACGCCCTATTAGAGGCACACGCGGAGGAACATCAGCGCGACCTGGCCCGCATCCGCGACCTCGAGGTCTCCTAGTCTTCATCGGAGGCGGCGCGCATGTCCGCCCAGGCTGACGTTGCCCATGCATAAGCCGAGGAGCTCCGCGCGTCTTCCCGCGCAGACCCATTCCGCAGTGGTTGCCACGAAACCCGCGAGTCAGCCGTCGGCGGCAAGAGGTCATAACCGCGTGCGTCCGTTGCCTCGGTGCCCGGGTTGTGGAGCTGGAGGAGGGACTCACGCAGGCGTTGTGTGAACGCGATGATTGGGCCGGGGCCTGGCGTCGTCTGCTGCGTGAGGCTCGCCTAGGCCGAGGGAGAGCTCGGCGGGTGCGCGACCTCTTGTCGGACCGCCTTGCCTCTGTCGTCGTGTCTGCGGGGGGCGATGGATCCGGCAGCGTTCATTTGCCGCCTCGAGGCCCAAGTAGAGGCCGGAGTGACTGCTGCTATTCCTCACCCCCCGGACGACATCATTCTGGCGGGCCGCGAGGATGGTTCGTCAAGCGTTCCGGCCGAGATGCCTCCGTCGTCCGCCGGTCTTTCGGCCCCTTCGCCCGTCGTGCCTCCTGCATCTCCGCGGCGTCGCCCGGCTCGGTCTCCGGCCCGGGTCCCTCCACGTCCAACGCCCAGTTCGGCGTCTGGCACTCCGGTGTCTCCGGTGCCGCGCCGTAGCCGTCGTGCGTCGACGGCAGCCGATACCGTGGCGTCGGACAGTGCTGCCGCGGCACCCCGTCGGTGTCCCCGCTCAGCGTCTTATGGCCCTGTCCAGCGGACCCGTTCCCTCTCCTCCTCCGAGTCTTCAGGTGGAGGTCGCTCGCATCGCCACCCCCGCCGCCCCAAACGTCGGCGACTTCGGCAGCATACCTCACGGTCTCGCTCGCCCGCCAATGCCGACGCCGGTTCTCAGGCCGATGGTGGCGGTGTATCCCGTGGTGACGCTGCGGTCTCGGGCGGGGCGAGCGCCACGAATCGTCTTCGTCCAGCTCGTCGTCCAGCTCCTCGTCGTCCGCCGCCTCATCTTCGAGTTCTGCGTCTGCCGTTCTTCGCGCCGTGCATCCCTCCATTGCGGGACGACACTGAGTGGTCCCACCGTCGTTATGCCCCTTGGTCTAGCGGCCTCCGGCAGTTGCGCATGCAGCGTATGACCGTGCGGGACCTCCGATCAGTCTACATACCGCCTCGCGTCTGGATATTCCCTTCAGCTCCCGCGCCTCCGCCGCGAACTTGGAACGAGGCGATATTGAGTCGGGCTAACGTCGACGCGTTGTACGCGACGCGGCCTTGGGCTTACTTGACGCTTCCTGCGGAATCGTGGACTTTCGCGTCCGACGCCGCCGCCTTCCAGGCGTTGTTGTCCCGATACCGGTGGCACTTGAACCATTGGGCCTAAGCCTACTGGGGAGGTACCCACGGGCTCCCCGTTCCCGCGGACGCGTCCTGGGAGTCGTGGCGCCGTCTGCGCGACTCCCGTCGGTCCCATGCCGGAGATCATTGTGCGCGCGTGGTGCCGTCCGTCTTGGAGTTGTTTGGGCGTGGACTTGCGGACTTGGATCTTTTACTAGATCCCTTGTTCTTGCACTTCCCGCCCTCTCGATCGACTGTCGGGCGGTGGTATCCGAGCAGACGGCATGCCACACTTCAAGAATCTCTGGACGCCATCGATGCGGTTGCCCTTGGCGTCGGTTCTTTCGCAGCCCGCCAGACGTGCGGGGAAATTGCACGGTCGATCACGGTCATCCTTCGTACGCTCTTGGTCGCCTGCAGGGTAAGTTTATCCCAACCATCTAGCCATCTTCTCGTCGCGTAGGTAGTAGCATGCCTTAACCGTTCGTACGGCGTCATTAGATTCCTTTTGTTCGGCTTTTTCCGTCGTTTCTTTCCACTCTTTTGCTACGAGACGACCCTCCGTCGTCCCATCTCCAGCCAACTGGCTGGTCCTCCAGACTTCCCATTCGCCAATCTTTGTCGCCCCATCCACTTCCCGAAACGACGGTTTCACCATTCCTCCTGTCGACGTCCTTCCCGTCGACTTTCACCGCACCACTCAGGCCGTTCCCCCGTCGGGAACAGGCCCGTCCACCGCGTCCTCATGTGACTGCATCACCTCGAACCGGTTGCGTCCCGTGCGGCGTCGTAAGAAGTTGTACAACAGGCCTCCACAATTCAGGTCGGCTTCTTCAACCCAGGTGGAGTCTGGATAGCCTCTCCACTTCACTTCGAACTCTCGTCGTGTGCGGCCGTACCGCGTAGCGCGTCCTTCGCGCACGTCCAGGATCTTCTCAACCTCGAAGACATCGTCCTCCAAGTCCTGTGCGTTCCAGCTATCTTCCGGCAAGGGCTCTCCGTCGAAGTCGAAGCGCCCGTCGGCCACCAGCGTCAGTTGCGGCACATGGCGCGTCGGTAATTCCCGAACGGGCTTCAACTTAGAGATGTGCGCAATGGGGAACAGTTGATAAGGCGTCCCAGCAGTCTCCAGACGGACTGCAAAAGCGTTAACCTGCTCGACCACACGAACCGGGCCCTGCCACATGTGCGCCAACTTGCGAGCGTAACCCGGCTTCACTCGGTCCAAGTAGAGCCAAACTTGCCAGCCCGTCTCAATCGAGTGCTGTGACGCGCCTTCGTTGTGGCGTCTTGCTCGTTCGGCAACGGCCGCTTGAACTAGTTCCAGTGCCTGTGCTCGCGCCATCTTGTAATGCCGTTGGATTCTCATTCTCCAGCACAGGGCGGCAGCGTCTCGCTGTGACGTATTTCCGATCGAGAGCGTCGTTTCCAGCATAGATCACGCGTCCCAGCCGTGCACGAGGTAGAACGGGGTCTCGTCCCGCGTTCTGTCGTGGGCCGTGTTCAGGGCGAACGTGAGTCGTTCGGCGTACTCGTCCCAATCGCGCTGGTCGACGTCTGCGATGTACATCTTGACCACCCCGGTGGCCATCTGGACCATGCGTACTGCAGTGCCATTCGCCTGCGAGCGTCGCGCGTTGTCTCTGACCCATCAGCTTGTTAAACGCCTTGAAGAAGTCAGCCATGAAGCCCGGCCCCCGATCGTGTCGGGTAGCTTCGCTCGCTCCGAACCTTCTGAAGACGCATCTTCATAAGCTTCGGCCCACGTCTGGGCACTTCGCGACACGTTGGCTTTCGCAATGACGAAGCCTGTGAACAAATCGACCCACACGAGGATCTCGGTATTTACCTTGTACGATACGGGCAACGACGGAATATGGTCCATTGCAATGACCTGGAACGGGTAAGTCGCGATAATGTTGTCCGGCGATTCGCCTAGGATCGTAGGTCAGCCTTTTCCCGTTTCGCAGTCGGTGCACTCCCCGACGTAGCGTTGAACGCTCGTGAAGATGCCCGGCCAGAGGAAGTGTCGCCTAACGCGCTGATACATTCGTCCGATGCCTTTGTGGCCTCCTTCCAGACTCGCATGGTAATGGTGGAGGACGTCGTCCTGGACCGTTTCGAGTATGACCAACTTGAGAATCGCGTCGCGATCTTCTGCAGACTCGTCGCCCTGGGAACGACAGTAGAGCGGCCCGCTTTCGCCCTCCTCATATTGAGGCGCGATCTTGCGGCAGTCTTTCGCTTTCCGTTTGGACAGACTTCCCAGTTCGCCACGCAGATATCTCTTCAAGTTCGCAATCCAGTGTTCCTCGTCCTGAGCCGTCCGGACTCGATCTAGTTGGAGGCGTTGTACCACCTGCTCTTGGAGGACTTCCGGTATTCTCGTTCGGGGGCAGCGTGGGCTGAGGCCGCGCGAGTGGTCACCGGCAGCATTGAGGCCGCGGTCCGTTCCGCGACGGTGTCGTCGGCCGTTCTAAGCCTGACGTCTCAGGACGGTCCGTCCTGGGGCGTATGATTTCTCCCAACCGGTTCAGCGTCCTCAAGCTTTGGATCTCGTCCGGGCCGGTGCTACCCAGCCCGTCCTGGCGCTGTAGAGCTTGGCCAGCCAACATGTCTGCGCTCGCGTTCCAGTCCCGACGGACGTCGAACAACTCACGATGGGGCCACGTTTCAAGCACGTACTTTGCTTGCTGCCTTAGCAGCTTCAACCCTGGCGACTTGCAATCCATCTCTTCCCGCATCTGGCGTATGACGAGGTTCGAGTCTCCGCATACGACTAGTCGCGATACCTCTAGTGCTTGGAGGAGGGGGCATCCAAGCAACAAACCTCTATACTCGGCCTCATTGACCGTGTGATCCGTCGCATATCTAGATGCTGCTCGGGCGACTCCCCCCAGGGCGGCTTCCAGACGACTGCGCTGGCTGCTCCACCTTCTCCCTTGGCTTTGGCGGACTCGTCGAAGCTCGTGACATGAAGTTCCTCGTCCGGTGTGACGCTTGGGACTGGAATCACTGCGGTCTGCAACGGGCGTTTTCGCGGAGCGATCGCTTCCAAGGCTGCGTCCACTAATTCCCGCGGGTTATGCTCACAGCCTGCGTCCCGAGTATCTCCTCCTCACCGTTCACGGGCCTGCAGATCTCCGGTCTCCACAGCGACAGCCCTGCAACCCATTGCGACAGCCAGTCCTGCAATTCTTCCTATCGGAACAGCCGCGTCCACGTCTTGTGACGCGTGAAGTCGCGCACCGTCCATCCTGCCATCAAATCTCCGAGCGGAGCACACACTTCACTAACCGTCATTCCATCGCGACGCGACAAAAACTTTGCGCGGTTGAACCACGCTCGTGCTTTTACTTCGCTGGCATCTCAGCCGTAGAATTCTTTGAGTTCGGAGAACGCGGAGAGGCGCACCCGGGTGAGGCCTGTGGCGAGGCGGGTGAGCGCCTTTTTCGCCCAGGTGTATAGCACGTAGCCACGGGGCTGCCCTTCCGGAGAAATACTCCTCCTTCCGGATTTCCCTATGGGGTCAGACTCCGGAAGCAGCACTGGGTGCCGCAAACGGAGGTGGCGTGTGACCTTGCGAATCCCTTTCGGTGTTGTTTACCTTCGGTGGAACAGGACTTCACCTGTTGAGTTGTTTTTAATATAGAGAAATCTTGAGGTGTAGATCGCTTACGTTACTTCAAACGTAGGTCACTACGGCTGGGTTGAGATCACAAGTAGACCTTCCCAACACAACCTATGATATACAGAGAGTTAATATGCAAATATACAGC
>BSXT01002798.1:0-17769 GCA_030267785.1 Phytophthora fragariaefolia | reverse complement strand
CCGAAACGGTTGGCGCGCAGGGACATAGACTTTTTACGTCTGTAAGAAGTCACCGACTGTTTATGCATTTAATACTAGAGATGAACTTTTTACATGTGTAGCACTGGATCCGTGTTATACGGTACAGTAGTAGAACTAAATCACTTGTGTACTGTACAGTTCAAGGAGCTTGCGACAAATTACACGGATAAAGTCTGCACCGTGCTGTAAAGTCCGTCACATAGTTATGTAAGTATAGTGTGGCACGTATCGCCGCCTGGCGCCCAAACTCAAACGTTTGGTCGAGCGCGAAACCTCCTGCGAACGATGGCGTCTGCAAGGTAAGCGGCGGACGCTCCTGTACGCGCGCATGCCTCCACTCTCACCCCTGTGTCCGTGTAGCCGACAGCTGGCCACCGCGCAAGATGACGAGTACTTCCCGTCCTTCCTCACGGCGCTGCAGTCCACGCCCAAGGCCGACAAGTCCAAGGAGAGCGCCCCCCGCGCTCGCTCCGAGGCCGACGTGCTGTCCTCGAAGGCCAAGCCGCGTCTCACCTTCGCCGAGAGTCTGTCCATGAACCAGAACAAGCAGCAGGGCGTGGAGGTGCCCGAGGACTCGCCCTTCAGCTTCGGCGGGAATTACCAGGACGGCCTGGGCGCTCGCAGGCGCAAGAACGGACCCGCCCAGGATGGCGCCAATGGGAACGATGCGCAGGACGAGGACGTGCCACCCCCGCCGACAATGTCGCTACTGGGAACGGTGGGCTTTGCGCCTGGACCGCACAGCTTGAACGACGACGAGGCGATGGCGGCTGCACGACGCAGTGCTGCGACTGCGAGGGCCTCGCACTACCCAAACATCCACAGTGATGAGTGGGGCCAGGATAAGCAGTATTGGGTGACTGTGTTTGGCTTCCCGTCCAGTGCCCGATCATTCATCTTGCACCAGTTCCAGTCGGTCGGCGAAGTTGTAAACTATTCGAGCAGCAGCAGTGGCAACTGGCTGCACCTGCGCTATCATACCAGACTACAGGCTGAAAAGGCGCTCAGCTACGATGGACGTACTCTTGCAAACAGCACTATGATCGGTGTCAAGAAATGCTACTCGTCGGACCGGGATGCGAACGCTCTCGATGAGACGCCCGTGTCCAGCTACTTTGGCTCTCACGCGCGCCAGGGCTTGGGTTCTCGCGACCTTGAGGTGGATCCCACGGACGCTGACATCATGCTACCCCCGCGCCGCCGACAGGACATTTGCTCGCGGCTTCTGAGCTATCTATTTAACTGGTGATACTGCTGTGAATTTGGAGCGAGAAGCAATGTAGCACAGATGCGATTGTGGAGTAGAACCAAGTGAACGGATACACCAGGCAGCTAGAACAGGGTCAACGAAAGCATAGCAGCACGTTCCTTAGAGAACACCAAACTCGGAAGTAGGACATGTATGCAACGTTTGCGTAAAGATTTAGCTTACGATCGGCTACACGCTGGAGGATAACTGGTGAAGTATTGTGCGCTGTCCGTAGCGCTCGTCGCGAATCCTTATCTACGACCTGCCTCCACTGACCTCGAAGGGGTGCTATGCTCGCACCAACGTTAAAATAGGCAGCGCTAGTTCAGCCGTCCACGGGTGAAATCCTCAAATCGAAGACTTCCGCTGGTCGAATTTGTCTTGGACAATTATCAGCCCTGTCAATGTGGTAGTATACTACTACGTAGTACTTGTAGTACAGTAATAGCTTCGGTACACATCATCTCTCCGTCAAAGTTCACAATCGCTGTTGTGACCGGTCTCAACTGTGGTTGTTGCTCACTGCGTGACACCCCGCCACGGTGACCGTGATCTATTAGAAGATCGGTTTCAAGTTCGTCTCGGAACTCATCCAATTGTGTTTAGGCGGGAGAAAAATGAGACAACGTTTTCCGGGAACAATGTTTGAGAAGATATTAACTACTTTGGAAAGGTAGCATAATTATTGCAGGTATTATGGAAAGCTCCTTTGCTCGAGTACAATGCCGGATTTGACGAAAACTAAATCTCGCGAGTTCTTGAAACACCTAGCCCTAGTAAACTTCCGGATAGGATGATGGTGATCTCACCATCCTTGTTCGCCCACCATCTTCTACTGTACATGTAGCTGGAGCGCTGCACCAAGCAGAAAACGGAACTGCCATTTCGTCAATAGCCGCGCGGTGCACAAGTCGACCAAAGAAAATATTTTCACGCGAACGAAATGCTGCCATCCATCGTCCCCCGTATCCAGCAGAAGGTGCTTGAGCACCAGATCGTGGCAAACAGCCCCAAGCTCGCTGGTATCCTTGGACACCCGGCAGGCCCATTCACAAGTGCGTTGCATCCTGAACATCAGATATTACATTCAACTGTACCAACTTATGTCTTCTGTGCGGTGCTTTACGAATTTGTAGTTCACTTCTGGGCGCCGACTTTTAAGTGGGCCATCTCCATCGCCAACATCGCTGACATGCGCGGTGATCCCGAGAATATTTCCGTGCTGCAGCAGCTTGGTGCGTATAGCTCTATATCGCAGTTGAAACTACAACGGAGACTAACAGTGAAACTATATTGCATTTTCGCTTTCGACAGCCGTGGCAGGCGGGGGCCTCATTTGGTCGCGGTACAGCACGGTGATCACACCCGTGAACTGGAACCTTCTCGCAGTGAACTTCTTTATGGCTGGCACAGGCATCGTTCAGCTGTACCGGAAGTTCGAGCACGAACGCTCCATGGCACGAGCCACCGAGGCTGCCAAGACTCAGTATGGCAATGCCGCGGGGACTGCCAAGGCAGCTGTCGACTCGGCCACGTTGTAAGCGGTCACAGATTTTCCATCCTTCACCAAATACCTAGTAGTACATAGCTAACTTACCTAGCTGCCCCACAGTCTTCACGTCTATAGAGATCTAAAACCATTAGATCACAATTTTGCCGTAATGGGTCATTTCGGCATGTCTATCTGCTCCTGTGTTGGGTGGCAACGTCCACTTTTTGCGGATGATTTTCTCGGTGATAGACACGCGAGTGCATGCTTGTACAATTTGCTTTTGCTTGGCGGACGCCGCCATGCGTTGTTGTCAACTTGTTAAGTGCTTTGGAAGCTGAGCGGGGGTCATGGACATAAATCGCCGACATGAACTGTTGAGTGCCTTTGGTTGAGGGAGGATCAGCCGCGCGTAGCTCAGCATCTAATGGTCGAATTCAAAGGTGCTGGTGCTGGTTAGCTTAAAAATATCAGCAATGATAGACGCCTTATATGGTATTTGCTACGTGTATCGCTAACACCAGCCTCAGGCAAAACGAAGTTAAGATGACGAGCGGCCGCTGCAAATCGCTAGTCGTACCTCAGTTTTCGTCCACATTCGTATGCTGGGGGTTGAGGCGAGCATTTTCACACAGCAACTTCAACATGCTTTCGCCAGCCGCCCAACAGAGAGCTGATTCACTCTAGTGCCACGAGCTGGAACACACCAAGCAGAAGTTTCGACGTTCGGTGCCGAGCTGCACGGTCGCACTTCAAGCTTGAAGTCGCTACGTTTCTCCGGACTGCACTGCTGCTTCACGATTCTCACAATCGCTTTCGCCGCCTGGGACCCACGCCAATTAAGCAGTGGAGTTCCACCCAGTGCTCCCTCTAGTCCTTTCACGACCGCCATGCTGCCGTCTATCGTCCCGCGCATTCAGCAGAAAGTCATGGAGCAGCAGATCGTGGCTAACAGCCCCAAGCTCATGGCGCTGCTCAACCATCCCGCCGGTCCTTTCACAGGTGCGCCCCCCCCCCCCATCGCTACAAAAGCTTACTAACCTCGTGCTCGATTTAAACGCTGGTAGTTCACTTCTGGGCGCCGACCATCAAGTGGGCTATCTCGATCGCTAACGTGGCCGATATGCGTCGCTCCCCCGAGACCATTTCCGTGGCGCAGCAGACGGCTGTGACGGCTACAGGTCTCATTTGGTCGCGTTACAGCATGGTCATCACGCCCAAGAACTGGAACCTCTTCGCCGTGAACGTCTTCATGGCCGGCACGGGCCTCGTGCAGTTCTACCGCAAGTTCTCGTACGATCCGTCGCACAAGGCACAGACAATAACAACTACGTCGCTGTAGCCGTCCTGTGTTTCTACGCTTCTCGTGTACACATTGCTGTCTAGCGAGCCATAGAGACCCTCGCCCAAGGAGCCACCACTAGCCTACTGAACAGATAGCCTCTAACCCGAATGCAGTGAGTCTCTTCGTTCTAGCCATGTTGCAGTCGTCGTCGCAGGAGCTCATGGCGAAGACCAGCCCCGATGGAGAAGAATCCTGGCGGCGTATCATGCATCATCGTGCTGACGTCCTTGAAGGTGGGTAGATATGCGTTGCTTGGAACCGCCGTCAAAGACACGGTCTCAAGCAGATCGCCGACACCCAGCACTTTGATGAGTGCCAGCAGCATCAAGCTTCTTGAAGAATGGCTCCTGCAAGTTGACCGCGGGTGTGATTGCGCCTGACCAGGGAGTCATGACGCAAACACCACAATCGGACCTGCCGACCAACGTATCCACAGTACAAGTGAGGATTCCTGTAGTATAGCGAAACCAAAGCACACCGTCACTGCTCGGAACGCTTGCTTCGTCGCACTCACTCGCCTGGTGCCCACGCGTCGGTTCTCAAGCGCTGATCGAGTCACGACCACTGCGCAACTCGCCACATTGCACCTTCCTGTCCAAACTTGTGCCAATGAGTCCAATCCAGTCAACTACCAGGCCAACCATCGCAACTACAATTCTCGTCAACCCGTCGCCTCCACAACGCCGAGCTGCACTGCCGGCACGTTGCAGTCGGCACGAATCAGAGTGATTTGACGACTCGTTGGTGCTTGGTGTACGGCCATGCCAACCTCATTCTGTAAATATCCGCTCCTCATTTTGTCTCAACACGGTCTCTCATTGGCTTTACCACTTTGCAGCGCTTCCATTGGCCGAATAACCACATAGCCTGTGTCTAAAATACGAATTTCAGACCGCCGGTAGTCAGCGGCTCCCTGTCGACGCACGTCGTCACTTCCGAGAGCTCCGCCTTCCCCCGACCCGCCGCCATGCTGCCGTCCATCGTGCCCCGCATCCAGCAGAAGGTGCTCGAGAACCAGATCGTGGCCAACAGCCCCAAGCTCACGGCCATGCTGGCGCACCCGGCCGGACCCTTCACCGTGCACTTCTGGGCGCCCACCATCAAGTGGGCCATCTCGCTCGCCAACGTGGCCGACATGCGGCGCTCGCCCGAGACCATCTCCGTGGCGCAGCAGACCGCCGTGACCGCCACGGGCCTCATCTGGTCGCGCTACAGCCTGATCATCACGCCCAAGAACTGGAACCTCTTCGCCGTGAACGTCTTCATGGCCGGCACGGGCCTCGTGCAGTTCTACCGCAAGTTCACGTACGACCCGGCCAAGAGCGTGGAGGCCGCCGAGCCCGCCGCCAAGTCCAGCTAAGCAGATACACAGACCGTCGGTCAGTACCTATCTACACTACACTACCTACTTCATAGCAGAACGTCGCTAACGCAGCTGATCGCTTGGCCGGCTCACAACGCGCTCTCCACAACGGGTAAACTGAGAGAGCGCGTCTTACTGATCTAATTGAAATGAGCTGGTAACAGGCCTTTGCTGTGTTTGTTATTGACCTTGCTTACCTGGTTGTGGTTGGACTTTGGGTGACTTCAACGCTAGTCAAAATTAGAGAGCGATGGCTCATGATAGCGACACTTTCCTTCAACCCCGAAACCCCAGACACACCGTTACGTTGGTTCTTGTGACTGTGCAACGGGAAGGGCATGGATCACGCGCGTTGTTAAAATAATACGCCAGTATGGCAGGTGGGCAGGTAAGGACATTACATCTGTAGGCTACCGCAACTTGGAGTTGGCTCAGTTAAAGAAGACGCGTTAAAATGGGTGCAAGAAGTTTCCTCTCTCCGTCGACTGTCCTAACCTTGGCGCCTTATCTGCGAGTACTGCTACATACTTCTAGTATTGCCAGCTTGTACTGTACCAGCTCGAAGTGGGACGGTAGCAGCGAGGCACTACTTTCGTTCCAACCGACAAAACCGACAGCAGTAGTGTGCGAAGTCCGATTGCATAAGTGTTAAGGGATCGAAGCGAGCTTCATCATGATGAAGAAACTCCCGCGTCTCAGGAAGATTGTAGTGCTGGCAATTCTAGCGTTGTGGGGGCTAGTTGACGGCCCCGACCTGGTTACAAGCAAAATGGTGTCTAGCTCTCAGCAGTCATTCCGAGACGCTAGAGCAAGGCAAGATGCAGATCGACGTGCGACGGAGGTTTATCGGCAGCAGATTCTTGCAGCCAAGTTTGATGAGCAACAGCGAACTTACGCAAATTACGATGCGACTTACTCGTGGAACCGGCGATATCGCAACTCCGCGAGCGTACGCCAAAAATGATGATTCAAATGATTTCACATAAGGTTTCATTTACACTTCAGTGTCTTTATCGTTTAGTAGACATTGGAAATTGTGCAAGAACTAATACAACACGTACTGACTCTTTGGGAATGCTGTACGACGCGGTCATATTTTAATATTACAAAAAAGTAACTGTAGCGTTATCGCAATTAAAATTAAAATAGGTCCCAGCACATGTGACAGATGATCTTAGATTTGAGTACATGTACATGTTATTATCCCTCAACTAGATTCCGATGGTTAGGCTGGGAGGTTTATTTAGAGTGAGCATTGGGCTTTCAGTCGATGCGAGAAATAGTGACGACTTGACCATCCGCGGGAAGGCCAGTTGCTTGCCCATCAACGCCATAAATTAAAGCAGTGATCAACTCCAAATCCACAGCCATCTTGCTCTTAGCGTATTCTTCGCGGGTCGGCAAACGTGAGAAGACTTCCATATCAAATGACCACGAATACACACCGTGTTTCGAACTCTGTCAGTCTTGACGTTGTTCTTTCGAACAAAGTTCTGGAAGCATACAATAAATGATAGCACACAGAACATTGGGCAACACTTGTACTGCACTAAAGAATCTTCAAATATTTACCCTTCAACGTTGAAATCACGGGTTTGGCGACGTTCATTGATGCGCGCTTTGTAATCTAAAGCAAGATCGGGCACGCGGTCGCCTCCGCCAACATCAGATTCAGCACGTTTTTTAGTGCCACCTTCCGCTGTTGAAGAGGCGTGACGGTCGCCTCCGCCAACGTCAGATCCGCTCTTATTGGCCATCTTTGACGTCGTTGGGAACGATTTCGAAAATGATAGTTACGAACTGCAGGAACCGCAAAGCGATAGATCGTCACCTACCGTTAGAAGAACTACAAAGCGACCACTCCAGCACTTCGTTCGTTCATGTCGTTCGAATGTTGCTTGTGTCGGCTTCAAATAATCCCCGTTGAGCTAACTACACCTCCCAGTAATATTACACTTCTCGACCTCAGCTTTCATTCTGGATGAGTCGATATTGCTGAACGAGGGCTAATGGGTACCTTCCATCACCCACTGGATTCCACCCACCATCATAGCAACTCGTTATCGCTGACAGCTTCGCTGCGGTGCGTTGCACATCGGGGAACCACCAAGATCAATCCACTGACCGACCTTATCTGTCCAAGCAGGTAGCTCCGTCAAATCAGTATGGCCGACTGTCAGGTAGTTGATAAGTAGGCCCTCTCTGATGGAGGAAGGCAAAGAATTGATCGGGTTATACGAAAAACACACCTCCAAGTATTCATCCAGCAAGGAGACTGTCGTGAAAAGGTCGTCAGGAACCGTTTCTAGCCCATCATTTAACAACGATACTGAAAGCGATGGAATTTTGAAAAGTGCAGTCGGAAACTCCTTGAGTGGGGTATTTTCCAGGTATACAAGTCTAACATTATGCCATGCAACTGCCAGCTCATCAGGAATAATAGTAAGGTTCGCCATTGAAATCTCGATATCACCAAGCAATGGCGGCAGTGGCACTGTTAGTAAACCTTGCGGCATCGTGGTCATGTTCGTATATGATGATGAAGCTCGGCGTTTAACGCAGTGTCTGCCCCCCATTCGACTGTGGACACGTTCCAGAGCTCAAGACCGAGCATATTTGAGAAGTGACGAATTGAAAAAGGCATGTGAAATTCAGAGCAATGCTCGAAAACTATAGCAGTCACGGCGTCATCCTGCAAATGGTCAAGTGCCCTACTCGACGGAGAGGATACGCCATATGTTTGTAGCAATTGTATTCCAGGACAGAACAGCTCACGTTGACTGCAAACCAGGGTCGAAGGCCTTGGAGGCACATTTTCATAGTAGCATCATCAGCTGTGCTTGCGATAAACGCAGCATGGATATGCAGCCCTAGAACCAGAAACCCCGCTGCCACAAAGGTACAAGGAACTACCACACGACGAACGAATGACAAACCAACAACTGGCGTGGGTTGTATAGCCTTTAAAGTGTTTTTGATGCTTTTGCTGATTCGAGAACCCCCACGAACTGCTGTTGAACTTAAGATAGAGATGTTTGAGTTAGATTTACGTCTCAACCGCGTCGGAGAATGTAGCTCCAGAATAAGACTTATACTAGCCGTCGCTAAAACAATACTCAAATGCGGTATGAGCTTTGTAATGCCGTCGAGGAAGTTAAGTGCAAACAGCGCCTGGTTTTCTCTAATGAGGTTAGGGAAGGATACATCTCCGTACAGAATTTCCGTGGGAAAACCATACCAGGAATCATCGAACTCTTTAGCGTACGGAACAAATATAATGAGTGGTAAGATCATACACGACATCATTGTCAGTAACGTATCCACTGTCACACTTAATGTCCGCTCACGAATTGACTTAGGCACATATTCTTGTGAAATGCGGCAAGTCGACACTCGTTTTACTTGGCATTTGCTGGCCGCGAACATTAAATGGTCCAACAGCGGTGTGGCCCAGTAGTTGGCCACCACGATACCAACATATACCTGGTTAATCCAAACTCTACCAATCAGCGTACTGTAGCGATGACACTGTACGATTTGAGAGACAGCCTCCACAAATTTTCGAGTTATAAAGACCAACGCGAAGTTACTTCCCTCAACACTAAACGCGTCACGAAGCCCAGCGGCCGTGAAAGAACTGATAGCGCTGATAGAATCTCGAGACCAAGATGACCGAGATGGCCTAGATGACCGAGATGCGGTCGGCTGAACTTTCATTTTCTTTTGCCGACGAATAAACGCATCGACACGACTAACCATGGCGGCGCGAGGAAATACAGTGGGAGTGTGAGCCTTGACCGACCATATTAAATGTAGAATCAATTGAAGCCCGTGCAGACCTCCGAGAATCCCGACAAGTGCACCAAACAGACGAAAGTAACGGTGCTCCGGCAAGGCTAAGAGGTTAGCGTTGTAGGCCATAAGAGGATTCTCCATGAAAAAGTATAGCATCGCCACGGCTATTAGGTAGGATCCGCATAGCCCATGGAGTGCCAGTAATAATGCCCATACTGCAACAAATTCGAAAGGTGATAGTGATTCCGTCAACTCGACCTGAGCTTTAGGCTTGGAAATACGTCGCACCTTGGAAGCGGGTAGCCATTTCCCAACAACGCGGAAAACATCTCGCTCAACACCAAAGTCATCGTCCTCTTCAATGTAGCCTGGTTGGGCCATAGTGGACACGACTCGTTACGAACGGCAGTGACTTGCTATCTTGGTTACTGATTTTGATACTTCGTTGCTGTCGACGAATACAGTGATCCGGCCGTACAGCTCGACATCGATAAGAACGGTGGTCTGATGTTCTGATCTTGAACGCTGAATAGAATGGGTTCTCTTTGTGGCGGTGCAAGACATTATGGGACGCTCTGCACTATTTCTCTCGCTCAATTTGCCAAATTTGGTTGTCCAATTGAGCTGTAGGAATAGTACATAGAGCCGTTGACGACGCGTTTTCGGCGGTCCTCGCTGACCAAAATACTCACCCTCCTACCGTAATAATCGGCCCCAGTGCGACACAGTTTCCCAGTCATAATCCAGTGAAGCAAAAAACCTCGTTAGGTTTTTCAAAGCGCTCGCTCGGATGATGTCCGTCCCGGACGGTTGGTTGCGGTACGTCCCTCACGCCCAGTCACAAACGAAAAGGAAGAAGAGACAGAAGAACAATAACAAGACGAAGCTGAAGGTGCAGTCTCTCGAAGTCATGCTTTGAGAGACTGCACCTTCCTGTTGCTGGTGATGCTCGTGTACACGGTGCTGAGGCGTCTAAAACGGCTTCTGTTGTGTCTGTTGCTATGCGGCTGGGCGTCCACCGGTCATCTGTGTACCGGTGGAGAAAACAAGGAGGAAGATAACGATCAATAGACGTCTAAACGCCAGTTTTTTTTCAAGTATTTTTTCTTAATATCTTTTTAGGGTGGAGGGTGTGTGATAGACGTCTAGACGCCAGTTTTTTTCAAGTCTTTTTTCTTATTATCTTTTTAGGGGGGGGGGGGCGTAATAGACGTCTAAACGCCAGTTTTTCAAGTCTTTTTTCTTAATATCTTTTTAGGGGGAGGGGGTGTCACCCTTACGTTTGCCGGTGTCGCACTCATACCGTTTGTCGCACTGGGCCCGATTATTACGGTATCATCAAAGCCACAGTTTCTCACTTGTTAAAATAAACAATCGTCAAGCAACCCACACTGTATCAATACCCTATTTATCGATGAATAACCTATACGATATTTCTCTTCAGATAGGCCGTTGCCGTTGAACGAAGGTAACCATCCATTGTCCAGCCATTTCTTGTACACTCGACAGCCTAATAGTGCATTATGACATCAGTATTCCACCTAGGTGTACCCATTCGCCTACAATGGGGGCAATTCCAACAATTCAGTGTGATCGACGGACAAGCAGTTAATACTTATTAGTAAGTAAGTCATTTGTCGCAGGTGAAGACATGGAGGATTTTTATCGGGTTATAAGAGAGTATTAATGGCTCGTTAAATGCACAACTGTAAATCTACCCTTGAAAGTTGTTGAGCAGCTGCTCTTGAAGAGACTTTGCGTTGAGCTGATAGCCAGAAGATGCCGGCATATTTATACCTTGTTGCCCCCCAATGGACTGTTGCATCTGCATTGGCTGCATGCCTATTCCCAGTCCCATAGGTTGCATGCCCACGCCCAATCCCATAGGTTGCTGCACCATATTCATGGGCTGCTGCATTCCCATTAATGGTGTTTGCATGTTCGTGGACACCGTCCGCTGCTGCTGCATGTTCATGGTTGTCGGTTGCTGTTGTTGGATACCTGACATCATCGGCTGCATGCCCATTGACATCGTTCTCTGTTGTTGCATGTTCATTCCTTGCTGTTGCATACTGAAAAGAGTTGATTGGGTTCCTGACATCGCCATTGACATTGTCGGTTGTGGTTGCATGTTCATAGGCTGGGGCTGCATACACGTCGACTGCATCTGCGTTATTGACTGCGTCGAAGATTGAAGTTGCTGAAAAGAAAAGCCAAGAGTGGACCCGCCGTGTTGGATCTGAGGTTGCATCATTCCCATCACGTTAGGAAACTTGGTTGCGTTCATAGATAGCGGGACAGGCATAGATACACCAGCCATTTCGACAGGTTGAGGTGGTCGCACCTGTTGTTGCTGCACTTGGGCAACACCTGAAGTTTGTGGCACTGGCTTCGGCTGCTCAGGACCAGGAAGCTCGACATCGAAGTTAATCATATTCAACGCGTCAAAATCACGGTGTATCTTGGCGCGGCGCTCTTCTCGCTCTTCCCGACGCTCGAGCTTCTCTTTGTTGTGGTTGATCGCCCACTGCAACTCCTGCAGCCAATTTCCACGCTCCTGCTCACTAGTAGCGACGAGTTCATGACCACCGACAACACCAGGGACTTCGATTCGGAACCCACAACCTTTGGGTCTATCAGAAAACACGGCAGTAACCACACGGACCTCAAAGTTCACGGGTACGATAATGATCGGCCGTACACCCTTGGCGCTTTCGTACAGCAGCAGTGCCTCAGGTCGCAGCACAGCAAAGTGCTTGGCCCATACGCCGTCCATCTTTTTGCGCATCAAAGGCCCACGCAGTACGCTATTTGGCATCTCGGCGGCGTCCACAGCACTCACATCGGCGTATTGCATGCCATTGAGACTCTCGTTCGGGTCCACCTCCCGTTCCTCCAGGCCGTAGCCCTTGTCTTCCTCCCCCTCTTCGTCCTGCACGGCATACGCCGCATCCAGGTCGACGTCCTCGAGCTCCGCCTGCTTCTCGAGCCACGCATTCGGGTGCATCATCTGGTACCCTCCTCCGTAGTGCTGCGGAATGGCAGCATGTGGCAGCACTGTGCTGAGCTCCCGCGGCTCCCCGAGCACGCGGATCCTTGGCTGCGTGCGCGCGCCCAGCAGCTTGGACAGCAGCAGCGTCAGCACGCGCGCGAAGGCCGAGCTGTTGACCACGAGCACGCGCTTGACCACCTCGGGATACCATTTCTTGCACACCTGCAGGATGTCGGTGACCATCTTGGCCTCGAGGTTGGCCAGCGAGCACTGGGCCACGTCCACGATGAAGACGATGCCCGGCGCGCGGCGCTCCTCCATGGCCTCGACGGCCAGGTCCAGGAGGTACACGCAGAGCCTGCGCGCGTCCTCGAGCGAGCTGGCGGCGGACCCGTCGGCGGCGCCTCGTCCTTGGCGCTGCAGCCTCTGGCCGTCGCCGAAGCCCGGCCGGAAGTGCTGCAGCTGCAGCAGCAGCACGGGGCAGCCCTCGGGGTCGGCGGCGCCCTCCAGCAGGTGCGCGTAGCCCTTGCGCAGCTCCTCCTGCAGCGTGGGCAGCCCCACGTTGAGCTCCAGGAAGTGCATCTCGCGGCGGAACGCGTGCTTGTCCTTGAGCTGCAGCGCCGCCTTCATCACGTCGCCGTTGTTGCGGCGCAGCGTGCGCGCCAGCTCGGCCTCCGTGAACGCGCCGGGCAGCGCCACGGCGCTGGCCAAGGCCTGCAGCGGCGACGCGTGGCCGCCGAACTGGGCGGCGTAGGCCCCCACGTCCCCCTGGAAGCCCGCGTAGCCCCCGCCGCCGTACGAGAAGCTCATGGGATGCAGTGGTTACGAGACCTTTCGAGATGTTTCGGGGAGAGGACGCGCGGGGGCCGCTACCTCGGCCCCCCCCATCCCATCAACTGCGACAACGACGCAGGAACATGGCTACATGCATTGAGGCAGCAGCCGAAGTTGGCAGCTGGCTTGCATGCTACATGTTCTAGTACTAGTACTCGTCTTTTGCTCCACTGAGCGAGAGCTTTGGTCGTTTGAAGAAGGAAATTAGCCTTTTTCAGAGGACTTCGAGGGAGGAAGGCGACGCCGTCGACACACTGGGTCGGTTCATGATGAAGGCAGGCGCTTAACGCTTAATATAAACTACGGTGTTGTTTCGGTTAGCTCCCGTCTTCGGCGAAGTGGTCACAACATGAGCACGCGTCGTGTGACCCCAAGCAGCATATCAAGCCCTCGAGGCCAGGACATTCCACCACCGCAAGCCATCCTTGGAAAAGTCTCACGTCACCAATATGTTGCTTTATGGACGTTCACGATGGTGCTTCATGCACTTTGTGCGGTATTTTTGCTGGCGTGTGCAAAGCTCTACTGGCTGATGGAGAACGAGTACCTGGTTTACTTTGCAACACTACTAGCACCTGCACGAGACCGCCACTTTCAAGCTATGGGTACTTTCCTCGGAGTCCTTGGAGCTGCCCACGCGCTTCAACTGCTCATGCACCTCGGATCTACTATAATAGCACGAAGACTAAGAGTCCGGCCAATGAATATCGGCTCCGACGGTATGTCTCTCGTCTCTCTGGTATTTTACGTGTTTGGTCGATTTGTCGCTTGGGTAGTACGTTGTTGGAGAATATCATGGCATCACGGACGGCGGTCACAAGTTCGCCGTAGGCTTACAAGTATGCATCGAGAAGCAGCTAACAAGGATGAAGCTTACCGTTGCATTTTCGCAATACGTAAGACACTAGAAATCGCTACCCAAGTTCCAAATGCGTACCTTTACAGCATACTCATCGCGCGACCGTGGATTAACCACGCGAAGGTGGCGCTTTTGGTAACGAACTGCTGGTCTGCTTTGATAATTTATCGGATGCTAATACGTGAATCATTGGATAGGCGAACCGGTTCGACGATTTTGTCGACCTCTCGCCCTCTGGTTCACTTTTTGGCTGTGGTTGTAGACACGATGCTTGCTGTTTCAACGGGAATTCTACTACCAGGAGCCATTTTCATACCATACGCGTTGGTGTTCGATTTCAAGAATCTTGACTTCCCAGCTTCGATTCTTTATGGAGACAGGTCATTCCCTGATCTTATTCTTGAAAATCGAGCCTTCTTCGCTATTTCATGGGAAAATGCAGTGATGAAAAGTGTACCCCACCTCAGTGCACTGTTGTGTCTGATTGCTATAGCATCAATGCTTGATTCAACTACAGAGCCAGAAGCATCCTTCCACGATGATTGCGCAACACCCTCGCTGGTGCAAAATAACCATTATCGAAAACCCAGCGTTCTAATTGTGTCATACCGTGCATTAGTGAAGGCTAGTCATGATGTGCTAAAAGCAAGGCTTTTGCGAAGCGTGCAACGCGTAGTAATTCCATTCCTGTTCCTGGCTACTGGGGTAGTTGTACTTGTTCTCCATTTCATGGCGCAGTTCGATCCCGTCTACGGAAATATCGACGAAATAAGCAGCTTCTGTCTTGTGCGCACACATCCGTGGCTAGCTGCTAATGTAAGCTGTGCTGTAGTCAAGTACAACTGCTATCGAGAAGGGGTATCTAGTCCATCATTTACAGCACTCGATTTTCTGGAACGAGAAGCAGTACGCAGCCTCATCTTCTTACACTGTCCCGGGTTTATAATGCCTCCGATTATACGCGAATTTTCATACCTGATGAGCGTAGAGCTCTGGAACACAACCCTCGTAAGTTGGGGAGAGGAGGAAGCTCTATCAGCAACACTGCACCCGAGGATGATCATGATGGTTTTCTCATTTGTAAATTTGACAGCATTACCCGACGGAATCCTGAAGCCTCCGCTCCCTGAACAACTAATAGATTTGGAATTCATTCACACGAATCTTACGACAATTCCAGATGAAATTGAAGACTCGTGGGGAAACGTTCAGCTCTTATACATCGAGCACTCGCAATTGAATCAGTTTCCAGATGTGTTAATGAGGCTTCCTGCTTTAGCGGAGCTTTCTTTGATCGCCAACAAAATCGAGACGATGCCTGACGACGTGCTGCTCACTGCAGCTTCGACCTACTTCTATGATCTGGCTCTCTCTAAGAACCCGTTGCAAAAGCTACCAGAGGCGCGGAGTGACAACTTTTACGTGTCCTATCTGGCGTTAGAGTTTACGCAACTAACGGAGTTACCTGGGTGGACAGACGTCAACGTCTGGGATTCTGTGTCTTTAGGTGGATCGCCCTTTTGTGAGGCTGCCAACGTGGGGTTGCCGAATGATTTTCTCTGTGGGAAAGATTCGAATTCATGGGACCCACTTGGCGAAGAACGCTATCCAACCCAATTCGTCGAGCCATACAGGTCGTTAGATTCGTAATGAAGTGGGCATTACCAGTAAATCAAGTAGATGCCACATAGGATAGAGGCTAATTCTCACTGTTCAAGGCATCCCATCCTATATTGGTACAGTTCGCCGCTTCGATTTCCTAAACAGAGCTATCGTCACAAGCAGTGGGACCTCCCAGGGTAGTCACCGTACTGACACCGACACGTGTGAAATAGTGATAGTATGTCAAGAATCAATTCCATTTTTGCAGATTTAGGTCGTGTTTGCAGTTGATTGTCCAACAATAACAGTTCATCAAAGTTATTCAGATAGGTTTTTCAGCACAAATATATCATTAGGTAGCTCCTGTTCGGAAGTCGCAATAATGGTGTTGGGGGCTCTTTCCAAGGTGAGTTTTCAGTTCTTCTGGTACGATTGTGAGGTTCGTCGAAGCAATTAAAACAGGTGAAATGGAAATGGTGGCGTCGTTCGACCTTGAGGTAAAGTTATCGTGTTAACATGGTTCATGTTGAAATGCAGCTTTTTTTAAATACAAAACGGCGTTTACCGACGTTTCGGAATTCCAGCGGACAATGGTCACGTTCCAGAGTCTGGAGTCCAGTGCTCTGAAAAAAATAATTCCGTATCATTAATATTCATACTGAAAGTATTAAATTATTAACTATTGCCCTTTAGTATAGTATCGTATTATTGATATTTGCAAAAATATATGACTTTAGACTTAGCAGATTACACGGTTCAGTGCACCGTGCCCGGTTAGAGTTTCAATGGCTCCCAGCGATCAAACACACAGCTGTCGTCCGAGCGCATTGCGAGCGAGAACTTCGCTCGAAACCACTCAGTTTCAAACGACTATCAACTACCAAAAGACCAAGCATGACTTCTGTCTCCAACCGCGACCTCTGCCGTTTCTTCTACGTGGAAGCTTCTGACCACTACTTCGCCTGCAACTACTGTCGGACGCGGCGGAAGCAGCTCCCGTCAATTGGCTACGCGAACCTGATCAGCCACCTAAAGGACAAGCATCCCAACTATGTAGACGCCTACAATGCCCACCAGCGCAGACAGGCGGGATCGCTGACAGCCCACGGTTTTGTCAACCAAACGGCATCTAATATGTACCAGTGGATGGAGTGGGTCGTCGACCGGAACATGCCTCTAAGCGAGGTCGACGATCCACTCACAAGGAACATGTCTAAGCTAAAGCCAATTTGCTCAAAGACACTCAAGGTCTTTATGGGCAAGGTGGTGGCGGCTGTAGAGGCCAAGATCAGCTCCGAGATGACAGGCCTTTTCGGCATCATGTTTGACGGAGGGACGTGCTTTCTGGAGCATTACGTAGCACTGTTCGCCGTTTTTTTGGCGCGAGGGGGGCCTCAAGCAGGTGCATCTCGCGATTGCGCCAATGGAAGAACGTGATCTGACCGCCCAATCACACTGCGCCTTCATGCAGAAGATTTTCGAATTTTCCACCAATCCGAGTCAAGCCTAGCGTTTTTGATTGGTGACAATTGCGCCACCAACCTGCCGCTGATTGGCTGCGCATCGCATCGGTTTAATCTCGCCGTGAACGCGTACCTGGAAGAGCATAAGCCGACGGTGGAGGCTCTGAGTGCATTGATGGCTGCGCTACGCACGGTGAATAACCGCACCGCCCTCCGTGAGCATACGCCCCTGTCACCGTTAAGGCCAAACGCCACTCGCTGGAGCTCCACCTTCGAAATGATGGCTCGTTACGTGCGCATTCGTGATGAAATCAAGAAGGTTGAAGCTGTGTTCGACCTTATCCCGAAGGCAGCCATGCATCGAAAGATCGAGGCCCTGCTGGCTGACCTTCGTGTGTTTCATAGCGTAACAATCAAGCTACAAGCTGAAGACTTGACTCTCGCGGACGTGCGCGCATTATTCGACTCGGTGGCACAGCGCTTTCCGTCCATGAAACCCAAGGTTAGTGCATCGACTTCTACCGTGCATTCTCCGACTTTCGAAGCTGCCATCGTCAAGGTACTATCATGCAGTATGAATGCTATTGGTGTATTATTACTATGATTGTGTACTAATATTAATTAACCAGGTAATTAATAGGGAAGCGGGGTGCCTTACGGCGAGTGAGCGCAAGGCCATCAAGCGCTTCAAGGTGTTGGCGGCTCCACCGGTGGTGGGGTCGAAGCGCAAGCAGCGCGGAGGGGAAGGCGACGAGAG